>RZGL01000099.1:710-67033 GCA_027886155.1 Fusarium paranaense
GGCTTTATACCTAAAGCTAGAGGTCTTAATAGGCTTAAATTAATAAGGTTTATTTATATAATTATTAATAGCTTTAATAATATACTAAAGCTAGCTCTATTTATAATAAATAGCTTATATTATAATTAAATAAAAAAGTTAAAATCTAATCCCTTTATATAATAACTCTTCTCTTTAATATTAATTTTTTAATTATTTTTATAATTTTTAATTACTTAAAAAGATTAAAATCTTAAAAAATTATATTTTTATTATTTTTTTTTTTAAAAAATTATAATTATCTTTAATAATAATTATAACTAATTAATTAATTAATTAATAATATATTAATAATTATAATAACTTTTTATAAAGATATTTATTTAAGTAATTAAAATAATATAATTAATATTTATTAATATACTTTTTTATATAATTAAAATAACTTTAATAAGGAAATTTATAAGCTTTATTAAAGTATAAAAAGTATTTATAATAAACTATAAGAAATAATATTAAATAAATACCTTTAAAATATTATATTAAATAAAAACTTTAATAATTTAAAATATATTAAACTTATAATTTTTAATTATAATATTTTTTTATTATTTTATTTTTTTTTAATAATAATATTAATAAAAAAATTAATTTTATTAAAAAAGAGCTTTATTAATTAAAGGCTTTTAAAAGAAGGCTAAAAAATAAATAAGTTCTTATTAATAAAGAAAATTAATTCCTTAGGGACTTAAAATATAACTAATATATAGCATAGCTTATAACCCTTAATATAAATATTAATATATTTTACTATATTAAATAAGAAAATTAAAGAAGTCTTATAGCTAACTAAGATCTAACTATATAGCTATAAGTATAATTATATTAAGAAATAAGGGTTATTAATATTATAAGTTTTAAAGAGATTAATTTCTAGAGTTAATATTAGAGTTTTATAAATGTAAAAAGAATTAGCGCTAGGGCTTAGCGCTAGACTTAGTAGTAGATAAAAGTCTATAGGTTTAATTAATTAAGCTTATCTAATTAAATATATAATATATATATCTTAGCTTATATAAATATATAAATAATAATAATTTTAATAGTAATTTTAATAATAATAAAAGAAATTATAATAATAAAAAGAAATTATAATTTAAAAAAATTAATATAATTAAAGCTTTAATATTATAATATTTATAAGAAAATTAAATATAATATAAAGAGTTCTTAATTAATAATTATTATATCTAAGAAAAGATATATTAAATAATATTTATTAATTATATATATTATAATAGTTTTATTATTATATTAATATAAAAGGTTAAGTTTTTTTTTATATTTAATTAATTGTTATATTTATTATATAAATATATTAGTAATTACTATAATAAATAAATAAGTATATATTATAAAAGATTTTAAATTATAAATATTATTAAAATATATATACTTAAGTATATAAAATTATATATAATTAAACATTTTTAAGTTAAGGTATTACTAAAAGAAAAAAAAAATCTTATAATAGATATAATATAACCCCGCAGCTATATTATATAGTCTCTATAAATCTCTAGGCCTTATAAACCTCTTAGATATAGACTAATACTATACTAGAATAATATTAGTCCTAGATTAATATAAGCTAGAGATAATATTATTTTAATTTATAATTAATCTAAATAAAACCATACCTATATATAAGATATATTTATTATACTCTCTTATATAATAGCTATCTTAGCTATTAATATAACTTAGTTATACTTAATACCTTCAAGTATGTTACTAAATATAACTTATACCTTTATTTAAGATAATACTAATAACCCTCTGCTATTATAAACCTAGCATAACTAGTTTATCTCTTAGGAAGTATATAATTATAATAAAATAAGTATTATTTTAATAATCTTATTAAATAAAAACTAATAAAACCTAAATATAAAAGTAATATTAGTATTATAGGTCTAGTAGTAATTAATAATATTTATTTATATTTCTATATATAATTAAAAAGAATAGCTTAGTAACTAAGGAAGAAGCTATTATAATATTAAACTAGGATAATAATAATATAATATTAAAATAGATATTTTTATATTTATATTAGGCATACCTATTATACTAAATTATAATACTTATTAAAACTAAAAGCTAATTAATAAGGCTAGCTATATAGTAATAAAAGTTATTATTAATAAGGTATACCTAGGGCATTAAATATTAGTTATAAAGCATAAGATGGATTTATATTAAGAGACGTAATGTTAAATGTGATATTTTCCTAGCCCCCCGGTGTTAGCGAGGGTCACCCACCAATCACAGCGGGTTTTCAACAGATGACCCACAGACGAGCTTGGTCGAGTCCTAGATCCCGGTTTAGGCCAATGAAGAGCGGGGATGTTGAGGGGGGAAAGTGGTGGGCTGGCGGCGTGTTTAAAAGGCCTTTCGTTCCTCAAGGCATAGCGTTCTGGTGGCCCAGGGTTCCCTTATCGGCCTTCCACAGCGCCCTGTTCAGTGGATTCACCACAGGCGACGATCAGTCGTTCTTCCGCCTTTTATCTCGGCCCCGCATTCGGCCAGGATTTAGCGCGACATCGTCATCCGAGACACCAGACGGGAGTCATCCTCTATCAAACTCATTCTTTGCTCCGCAAATATCAGCTATGGAAGACGAAATAAACGTCCACTCACCTCGACCCACCACCCGCCAACGCAAGAAGATATCCAATGCGTGAGCCTGCACACGACAGAGGATTCTCTTGGCAAATTGAACTGACTGCTCGGCATAGGTGCATAGGCTGTCGCAACCGCAAGACTCGCTGCTCAGGGCGGCATCCGTGCGAGAGGTGTGTAAGCCGCAAAGAAACGTGTGCTTACGAAGAAAAGGAGAGGAAAGCGGCTGTCCCTGTCGAGTAAGTGGCCGTTCGTGTTGGTTGACACCCAAAGGCTCACCGCGGATGCAGCTATCTGGATCGCCTCCATGCCCGGATCAAATCACTCGAAACACAGCTACAGGAAGCCAGAAACTTACCCGCAGATGGCTCTTCATCACACCGTGACGATCAAGAGAACCGTCACCCTTCAAGGGACTCGTCGGAGGATCTGCAAGGCAACCCCGAACGGCCAACATCGGTACGTCGCATGCCTTAGCTGACTGTCTACCTGAATAGCCGCAAATTCCTAACTAGACACTAGTACTCAGATTCAGAAGGACTTACCAATACACTGGTAACATCCGAGCCACAAATAAAAGTCCATCGCTACGGCCATGCGGGTATGCCTTGGCCCACGGTCCACCTTACTCGAGGAGCAGTAGACTGACTTACCAAGCTTACCTCGGCCACAGCTCAACCCTCAGCTTCAGCCGAAACGTACGCAACCTGCTACAACGATCATCTCCAATTGCAGACCCGGGCAGCGTGTCTGTAGAGCGCCAAGATGTATCATATACAACTGCCTTGCCATCAATTGCGCTTGATCTCACCAGCATCTCGCTGCCCCGCCTATCATACGCTGAATACTTGACCAACACTGTTGTTTTGCACACCGGCTCGCTCTATTCTCTATTTGAACCAGCTTCATTCCTCCAGAGATTAAGGGACTTCTACGATGGACGTGCCAAGGGTGTTGTTCCGGACGCAAGCCTCTGGCACATCCAGATGCTTCTGGTATTGGCGTTCGGTAAGTCGATACTCTCAAGGGAACATTCAGAGATTGGGCCATCCGGAATGACCTATTTTACCCGCGCTATACAGGGGATGCCGGATATTCGCAGGCTTTATGAGGACCCTCTGCTGTCAATTGAGATCTTGTGTCTGGCATCCCTGTTCATGCATGCTAGAGACCTATTGCAAGAAGCCTACGTTATTGTGAGTTCATTCGATCGGGAACGTCACTCTTGAGCCTCAAGTTAACTCGGTCTTGCTAGATCGGACAAGCGCTGCGTATTTCTGTCACTAAAGTCATGAACAAGCTCTTCCCCGAGGCGCTGCGACCGCCAAATGTTGAGTATCAGAGGAGACTCTGGTGGACCGTATACTGCATCGACAGGAAGAGCGCTGCCATGCTTGGAAGCCCTTCAATCATGCGAGATGAAGATATTTCTATCCCTTTTCCTGAGATAAGAAAGGGAGACGAAGCGCAGAATACCTATGCGATTCATGCGACTCTGTCGTCCCACCTTGGGAAGATACTTGATGGTATGACACAAAATGCTGGTGAAGTATCACAATCGGCTTTATCCACTGACGGCTTGGCAGTCATTTACGGAGTCCATGACCAACAACAGAAGAACTTCCTCGTTGAAGTGAAGACGATTCTTTCGCGCCTCGCCGAAACATCCGTTGTCCTCCGGGAACATCTACATTTAGACATCCAGCAACCCGACCAGCCGGTTTCTCGCGACGCTGCCACCTTGCATCTACTACTTCACCAGGTTTGAGCGAACGACCATCGATAGATAATATGAGCTGACGAGAAATCCATCAGTGCGTCATCCTGACCGTCCGACCGGTTCTATTCTCCCTTCTAAAGCCTCTACTGAGTCCGGATGGGGTCGAAGGCAGCAGCCGCCGTTCGTCTGCCCCCTTTGAGTCTATGCTGCGGATGTGCATTGAGTCAGCGGTGCATATCCTCAAAATAATGTCAATTCTGAAACATCAGATGATGTGTGGTGAGCCTCGCCCGAGTGTCGAGCTGAGGAGCTTGCTGATTTCCGGGTAGACGTTTTCCTGCCGTACGACATTGACGCACTATTCTCCGCAGCTTTCGCACTTATCCTGATTGACATTATCAGACCAGCGAATGAACTCCTCTGGGATCTGCCTCAAGTGATGAGCCTGTTGGACGAATACGTCTCGAGGCATGTCGCCCCAGCTCAAGCTTACCGGTCAGATCTTCTGCAGCTCCTTGAGCTACGCGCCAAGATTCGTGGGGTGGAGGGCACACACCAGTTGCATACAGCGGATGCCATTGACGTTAGTCCAATCCCAGATTTGGCTGGGTATGCCATCGCCTATCCAGCCCCAACGGGCATATCGCCGGATCCAGTGTGGTCGCGCATTCGCCACGGCAACGACAATATCGCGCCAGCACACCCAGAGGCGATTCTGTCGGCGATAGATGACCTTGATGTCGAGGGGACTGACATGCTTGATGCTGCTATGCTCGAAGGCGGGTGGATGTGGGAGTTAGACGATCTATCGGCAGGCTTGTAGGATGGATCCCATGCGGCCCACGGCATGAAAGGTTCCCCTAGAGGAGCTCATCTACCCTCTAACTGATTATGCCAAATCGGTCTAATCTTTGCTCGGCTAGCTTTATCGCGTCATGGCACGGATGGCGTGGATGTCTTCGGCTGCTGCATCCGGAGCTCGGGGCCGTGAGCAGCGGTTGACACCCCGCCGATACCCACCTCGGAATCGCTTCCCAGCAGAACAAGATACACTCAATCTTTAAATTACACGGAAGATTCCGGAGTTGATACCCGAAATGCCTCGAGTTACCTGCCTTTTGTCACTCTTGCTCGTCGCGACTGTACTACATAGCTATTGCGAAGCCCTCCATGGAGGATTCATGTGCTCCATCACTTGAGCAAGCCAATGACGCCACCAACGGAGCCAGCGTCCCCGGCGCGGATTCCAAGCTGGCGAAAATGGATCGTTCTCTTTACCGTCTGTTGGACAGCCCTTCCGGTCATGTTTGCCAGCAACGCCCTCTTCGCGGCAACATCAGCCGTCGCTTCCGACCTCGAAACGACGCCGACGACCATCATGGCACTGAACTCTGGTGTGATAGTGGGAATGAGTCTGTCGCACTTTATCTGGGGCCCGGTGACTATACTGTGTGGGAGAAAAAGAGCTTACATCGCCGCCCTTGTACTCACAGTCGGGTGTAATGCTGGGCAGGCTGTTGCTCCGAACTTGGCCGCATTTGGGGCTTGCTGGGTTCTGGCTGGGACTACGGGGGCGTTCTTCCTGATTACCGGACAAGTCATCATCTCCGATATCTTTGAACCGGTAAGCCACCATTGTCAATGAAAGAGCGAGCGCGGATCCGCTGACCGACGTTTGTCTAGGTCAAACGAGGCACTGCTGTTGGATTTTTCCTAGGAACTTGTGTTTTCTCAAATGGTACCTGTCAGTGTTGATACCCTGGAAACAATTACTCGGTTTCCATGCTGATCTGGGATCCAGCACCGATGGTTGGGGGCGTCATTGTGTCCTACACCAGTTGGCGGACGATATACTGGCTTCAGTTTGGCATGGCGTGCCTTGCGCTAATTCTTGCCGTGTGTTTCATACCCTCGAAGCTCCGAGTTGACGAAAACGGGAACAAGATGGAGGAGGAGCAGGGCTTGTCAGAAAGGCCGAACTTGACCGAGGCTTTCAACCCAATGGAGGTCTTCCGCCAGATGAAGTATCCAACAGTTCTCTTCTCGGTCAGTTCCCTATCACTTGGGCGGCTTCTTGCCTAACTTTGGGGAAAACACAGAATGCCGCATGCGCCCTGCTGGCCTGTAGCCAATACGCTCTGCTCAGTTCCATCCCAGCCGCCGTCAACCCTCGGTTCAGCCTGACGACGCCGTTGGCTAGCAGCCTGTTCTATCTTGCCCCTGGAAGTGGGTTTCTCGTCGGTAGCACCATCGGCGGACGATTTTCAGATCGAACGGTAAAGAGGTGGATAAAGAAACGAGATGGGGTTCGACTGCCTTTTGATCGGCTGAGGGCCAGTTTCGGTGCTGTGTTTATCATACTCCCGGTAGGAGAACTCGTCTACAGCTGGACGCTGCAGAACAAGGTAGGGGGTCTGGCGGTGCCGGTTTTCAGCGCCTTTGTTGCAGGTGTGGGTTTGATGGCATCGTTCAGTGCGTTAAACACGTTTGCGGCAGGTAGGGTGTAAATATCTGGGTGAGAAAAAGGACAGAAGGATCTAACAAACTTGTACAGAAGTGCTGCCTGAACACAAGTCCAAGGTGATTGGAAGTAAATACTTTCTCCAGTACTTGTTTGCTGCGGGGGGGACTGCTGGCGCCACGCCTTTGATCGAGAAGATTGGTGTTGGATGGGCATTTACCGTTGGTAAATATATTCCCGTCCTCTTCCAAAGGGTCGTCTCTAACGATGAATTTGGCAGCTGTTGGGTGCACATTTGTTGGTGGATCGTTGGTTTGGGCAATTACGAGATATGGGACCCGGATGCATGGCTGGGTAGAGAAAACTAACGAAAGTGCAGATTCTGGATGATAGGGGTTGGGCTGGCACATACTGGTGTATTCAGAAGGGTTACTATGAAGTTGCAGTACCGAGGGGAAAGTTGGGGGGGTAGTAGACGTAGATACGTTAATTGCTCTCGGCGACACCGGACGTTATCACAGACGAGCCTTTGGAACGGGGTAAGAGTTTTGTCAAAGAATAACCATGATACATCTCTTTATCCCATGCCTAGCCATTCATTCATTCCTCCTCATAAACCCCAGTATCACTCACTTGGTAAGTGGCTCACGAACAGCCGCAACATACTAAAGTAACACACAAAGTCAGAAGGTTCATCCCTCGCGTTGGGGCAGAATCTGAGTGATAATGTAGACGCACTGGAAGGATCTGGACTTTTTCAAGGTCCCAGACGCCGCTAGTAGCGTAGACGTCGTTCTTGATGATCTCGCGGACCTGCTCAGCCGTCTCGGCCGAGTAGACAACGATACTGCCCTTGAACTGGGCGGGCTCTCCGTCAACAGGATGCTTCTCGAAAATAGCACCTAAACAACAGGCGGTTAATTTAAAAAGACCTGGAACCGCTGTCGCGTAGCCTCACCTCCGGCCGGCAGTGTTCCAGACGCGATCAATGGCTTGATGCCTTCGTAGTGGATTCGATCAACAACTCTGGCGTTAATGCGCGAAACCCGTGAAACGGGAGGCAATGACCTACGGCTTCACTTTCTTCCTAATTTCCAAGACATTAGCCTTGTCTGGCATAATGGCGAGCCACTCCTTCTTGGCAGCACCAGTCGCCATCGTGCGCCGTCCGTAGGCAGAGACTCGGCTGGCGAAGGAGGGCCGAAGGATTGAGCGCAGAGCGGAGGTAGACATGATGAGCTGAAGAGACACAATGATAAACTAACTGGGAAACTCGAGTGACGATTATTCCAATTGACCAAGAGGAAGCACAATTCGAATCTTTATGGGCACTTTCCTCCTTCGGTGACGTCCGTTCAAGTCTCCGAGTCTAGGAGATGCCGGAGCCGGGAATTGTAGACATCAGGGCTGTGGCTTACTGCGGAATGTGATCCCGGGCTAATACGTACCTGCCGGAGCGGCATTCCGGGCTCTAGCCTCAATATGCTCCAACACATCGGACATCATGACTTGATAAACTCAAGGACAAGGAACTAAAGGCACACTCTCCCAGGTTCAGCAAACATCCGCAAGCATTCGCAACACAATGTCTCTCTGTCACTCCTCGATCCGCTTTTTGGCTGCCCGGCAGTCCCTTTCTGCCCCGCAGCCAGCTCAAGCCTCTCGATTGCTCGTCAGCATCAGTGTTCGAAGCCGTCGTCCAGGCTTCAAGGCAAGCACTCGTCGTGCATTCTCCAATTCGGTGCCTTTCCGCGCCGCCATGGAGCCGGTCTTCTCCCCCAAGGCCGTCACTCGTAGGTGTCCACCCCTCACATGACGAGGGTAAGGACTAACACGGCATCTTCAGCAATCGGGCCCTACTCTCAGGCTATCAAAGCCAACGGCCTGGTTTTCGTCTCTGGGCAGATCCCGGCCGAGACGACGGGCAAGTTGATCGAAGGTACCATCGCTGAGAAGACGCACAAGATGTGCCAGAACGCTCGAGCAGTCCTCGAGGCCGGGGGCTCCAGCCTTGACAAGGTCGTCAAGGTTACGGTATGTCGAGTATATCCATGGTTGATATCCACACTGATCGATAACGAGGTCTTCTTCCAAAACATGGATGACTTCGAGGAGATGAATGACGTGTATGCCGAGTATTTCCCCCACAAGCCGGCTCGCAGCTCCTGCGAGGCCAAGAGGCTTCCGGCTGGGGCGAGTATTGAGATGGACATTATTGCGTTGCAGTAGATGCGGTGTAATTAGATATCATAAACACCAATAAATCTTTTTGCACGGCTGGATTGATCAGTTGCTGGTAGTTGCCCTGGAGTCGGAAGGAATTCATGATTGGCCATCAACATGGTAGAGGCTGTGACATGTCTCTGGCAGATGAAGAATACAGAAAGAGTCTAATGAAGTTAGACAACATCTTGGGAGACATCCTTGGAAGAGGTTTGTGGAACGCATATAGGACAACTAGAAAATTGTTAACGACAGTTAAAGCCCCTCTCAAATTATTGCTTCGCTAATACATCCGCAATGGGCAAGAGCTGAAAGGCATGTATGCCAAATTATATATATTCCTTTAGCGTCAACATTTTTCTAGCCAAACACACGTCGCCGAAGCTCCTTCTTCAGTGCATCCACCATGTGCTGCGTCCTCTCAACAGCTCCCCGATTCTCAACTGCCCGACGATAAAGGTATCCCATGCATTCCGAGACAGATCCCCAAGCCACGTATTTAAACACCCCGGGCGCCGAGTCCCTCTTTGTCGAAGGATCGGAAACGCACTGCTCGCAGCTCTCCACCAGAGCACAACTCAGCTCATCAGCCATGCCGTTGATTTGGCCGCACTCCAGCTTAGTCGTAGGCAGCCCGTCGGCGATCCTTTGTCGGTGGGTTGCCATAGCCTTCTCTGCGCTAGCAGCATTGTGGGTGGCCAGCATGAGAGCCGCAGACGGGAACTCTAGGTCGCCAGCACCTTTGGTCTGAGGAAGCTCTCGGGAAATCATCATGTGGGCAATGTCGTTGTACGACCGATCAGTATCCTCCTTGGTATCATGAATCAAGGACCGGACCTCATTCTCAATGTACGCGCCGCGAACGAGCTTGACGCCCAGTGTCCAGCCCTCCCGCGCAGCTTGAAGGACATGCCGCTCAGCGTTTTGTCTAGACCCCTTTAGGTACCCCTGGATGGTGTTGTAAACAAGAGCCTCTCCGTTACGGTTGTACTTCTTCATCAACTCGATGACCCACTCATCGAGGCCGATCTGGAGGATTTGTTGCTCAGCGTCGATCCACAGGCGGGCTCCGCGCTTCTTCGTCTCGATGCAGATGTCGTCAAGGGCGTCTGAGACGGCGGCGGGCAGGGGTCGTCGGGCCTGCATGGCGTCGAGACAGACGGGCCCAGCGCCGGTAAGTCTTGGGAAGAGAGTTAGCCTCTAGGGGGTTCGGAACAAGAAATTGATAGGGGGACGGCTGGTTCTGGAAACCGAAGTTGGTGTTTCTTTGAATATCGACTTACTTGACCGAGAGAAAATCGTTAGGAGAGAGCATGCGTATTGTCTCGAGGTTTGCCTCTTTCCACTCATGAATCATCCGGTAGCAAGCCGGGCCATACTTTGCATCGCCCGAGTGAACCGCTCCCTCAGCAGGGTCAAGGACAACCTCCTTGGCAAACCCCAGTATGACCCCCTGGTAGCCCAGCCGTCTCAGTTCAGCCATGGACCGGGCAACCTGCGCCTTGGTTGAGCCAGCACAGAAGTGGTTGTAGATGGTCCACCTGAGCACCCGGTTCAAGACTGGGTTACGGTCCGGGTTCAACAAGGCTGACTTGGACTTTGTCATGGCATCGATCACAGCAAGGGAGGGCCGCATGAGCCAGTTCTTTGACATGAGAGACGTCAGAACTAGCGACCGTAGCAGCGTCTTGTTCGACAATCGAGAGAGGGCAGTTTTGCTGGGCTGTATGGCGCCCTGCGCCTTTGCTGCAACTCCAATTGCGAGTCGCTTCTGCAGCTCAGGAGCGGACCGCGAAAGCGGTGGAGCCTTGTAACTGGAGAATCTTGTAGGAGACATGATAATCTGGGTATACGGATTTGGGGAAACGAGTGCGAGATGAAAGTAGTTGGTGGTAGTCCTCCAACATCGGGACGGCAGAGTCGGTAGCCTTACATACACAGTCGACCATCGGCCTACCACGGCTTATCCTCTCGTGCCTTGATACAAGTCGTGGTCGAAGAGGGCAGCGGGATTTCCATCCGCATGTACATTCATACATGATCTTGGAGAATCCTATCCAACAATCAGGATATATGGCTCGTATCTGGAATCCGTCCCGGAAGGAATCTCCGGTTGGGAGATCTGAAGCCACCAGGTAGAAGCGGCCAATTGCGCTACCCCTCAAGCTGGAAGCAACACCGGGATTGACGTTGTCACGCGACGATTTGGGGAATAGCCGAATCGGCAGCTTTCAAGTAGGCTCGGGAGTCCGCTCCGGAGCGGACCCCCTCCCCGCGTTGAGACGTGATATCTTAAAGACCCTCATTCACATCTCTAGCCACCTGACATCCGAGAATAAGTGGACTTTGAAGTCTGGAGTTAGCCCTCTACTATTCAATCAGTCAAGATGATGCGCTCACTGAACGTGTCGCGGAGCGCCCGTGTGGCTATCAGCCAGAAGGGGACGATTGCTCGCACCGGACGCAGGAACTTGACCCTCTTGCATCCGCCCAAGTTCGAAAATGAGAAGTTTGTAAGTGCCACTCTGCACCTTATGCATTTTCCAGGTGGTCTAACCCCATCATAGCTCGACTATGCCAAGGGCTCCCCTGAAAGAGCATCGCTCCAGGAGGCTCTGAAGCGCCTGAAGAGCCAGATGCCTGTCCAGATTCCCATCACAGTCGATGGATCCGCCGTAAGTTCGTCCGACTTGGACAATTTTCGTGCAAGTGTACTAATTCAGAGACTAGCTACCTACCAAGGAGTTCCGACAGCAGGAGAATCCTTCCAAACACAGCGAGTCTGTGGCGCAATATGCCTGCGCGACTCCCGACCAGGTCAACGCAGCTATTGACGCCGCGTTAAAGGCCAAGCCCGCCTGGGAGGCGCTCGCATTCGAAGACCGTGCTGCAATCTTCCTCAGGGCCTCTGAGCTGATCGCTGGCAAATATCGATCTGACATTGTTGCGTCGACTATGCTCGGCCAAGGAAAGAATATTTGGCAAGCGGAGATCGAGGCGCCGAGCGAGACCGTCGACTTCTTCCGTTACTACGTCCAGGAAGCGTGGAGGCTCTACTCCCAGCAGCCGACGGAGCATCCCGACGGAAACTGGAACAAGATGGAGTACCGTCCGCTCGAAGGCTTTGTGTATTCCATTGCCCCCTTCAATTTTACCGCGCTTGGTGCTACCTTAGTCGGCCCAGCTGCCCTTCTCGGAAACGTTGTTCTTTGGAAACCTTCGGATTCTGCTCTTCACTCGGCGTATTTGATCCACCAGATCCTCCTCGAGGCTGGTCTCCCCAAGGATGTCGTCCAGTTCCTTCCTGGAGATGCTGAAGAGGTCACCAACACGGTCCTGAAGAGGCCGGAATTCGCGGCCATCAGCTTCATCGGCTCCACCCAGGTTTTCAAAGGCATCCAGAAGAAGATTGGGGACGGTGTCGGCAAGGGCATCTACAACTCGTACCCGCGAGTCGTCGGCGAGACAGGCGGCAAGAACTGGGGCGTCGTTCACCCTTCGGCCGATGTCAAGAGCGCGGCTTTCCACACGATCCGCGGTGCTTTCGAGTATCAGGGCCAGAAGTGCTCGGCCTGCTCTCGGGTCTATGTGGCCGAGTCGGTCTGGCCAGAATTCAAGAAGCACCTCCAGGAGGAGCTTCCCAAGCTAAAGGTCGGCGACGTGGAGGAGTTTGACAACTTCATCACCCCGGTCATCCACGAGCGGTCCTTTGATAAGCTCAACAAGGTCATTGAAGACGCCAAGATGGATCCTGAGCTTGAGCTCATTGCGGGAGGCAAAGCCTCCAAGGAGCACGGCTACTTTGTTCACCCAACTGTCTATAAGACGACCAACCCGCGACATGACATCATGTCTCGGGAACTATTCGGCCCTATCCTGGGCGTTTATGTCTACCCTGATGCCGAGTGGGAGAAGACGCTCGAGCTGGTCGATTCTACGTCGCGGTACGGCCTGACTGGTAGCATCTTTGCCCTTGACCCCTATGCCTCCCGGCAGGCGCAGACGAAACTCAAGCACGCTGCGGGCATGCTGTATCTCAACACCAAGTGCACGGGATCGGTTGTTGCGCAGCAGCCCTTTGGTGGGAGCCGGGATTCAGGCACCAACGACAAGACGGGGACGATGGCTCATCTGCAGCGATTCACTAGTGTAAGATCGATCAAGGAGGAGTACAACCCCCTGGATATTATCCAGTACCCGTCCAACGAGGTTTGAGGCCTGTAAATAGCTTACATTGAGAATAAATACGGGTAGATGTTCAAAATTGACAGCACAGATTGAATCTGTCATGTATTTGGTGTCGTTCATCCCGGCATTCTGAAGCCACCTTTACATAGCTAGTTTAATAGTTCATTGATAGGATCGACCTGCCGTCAACTGAAATTCTCTTAAAGGGAGACTTGTAAACTATTGACATCTGAGTTGGGGGACTGTGTTCAAGAAATCACAGAGAGTGTTGGGAGATCTCGGAGTTAAGAGGTTTGCTTCAATCAACGCACACGCTTTCAAAATTCGACCAACAGAACAAAGTGAAAGGAGGCGCCTGAAAGATCTGAGTTAGAATCGCCGTAGTAATGTGCAAAGTGTAAGCTTTTTGCCAGTCATTGATGCCAGTGAGTGGTCTGAGCTCGGGCGTCCCTTCACCAGGGCCCCAGATTCATCATTTATGGTCTCACGTCATAGACGGTACGGCCTTCCAACTCAAAGCAAGTTGACCAAATCGCCGGATGGAAACACCAAGGGCCTCATCCAATTCTCCATGCACCTCTAGTACTTCACCAGATCCCGGATTCAATGATCCTCCAGCTCAGAACAAGGACAGACGTACAGCTCCCTCCCGGCTTGCTCTTCCGTCATCGACAGATGCAGAGCCTTGCCCCGGACTTCAAGATGCGCCCCCTTGTATTCCCCATACTCCCCACAGGTGCCAACCCCGGTGATGGAGGGCTCGGGAGTCGCATCCGGCGGGTTGTCTCGTTGATGAGGGTCCACAGTGGACAGGGTCGGCGCCATTTCTATCAGTGAGGAATTAGGACCATTCCCAGACCAAAGTAGGCTATCAGTCATCTAGCTTTCTCATGGCATGACAATTGGGGCCAAGTTCCAGCCAGGGGAGCATTTGACTCGATTACCAATCAAATACACAAGCCAGATACTGTCTTTCTTCCTTTTCCAAAAACACCTGTCTGAGGCACTAAAAGTGTTTGGCGGTGTTTGGAGGAACTAATTTTATATCCCAAAGAAGCTATCAACTCCAGCAAGTTATTGTAGGACGTGGAGACATTGAACGTCGCCCTTCACTTCAGCTAGGGGTGCCTCGAAAGAGCTGATCCACGGCATTTTCCGCACACCCATCATGCTATCGCTCCATTCCTTGTTGTTTAGTTGTTGCATATTATATACGATCAAACTGACAGCCGCTTTCCGTTCGCGCGATCCGCGACAAGATGCCACCCCGCAAATAACACTAAGCCACAGGTTCACCGACAGAATATCATCCGACGTATTCGAGGCGGTGCTGGACTGTGTGCTGAGAGAGTCTAGCAACTCAGGCACATACGCCATGGGAGAGCCGGGCCATGATCGACACATGCGTTTCACACAGATGATCCAAACAATGACACCTAGCCGTATTGACGCCAGGGTCTGATCCAAGGGCGATAAGAACCTAGTAGATCGTATTGGGTGGTCGAACAAAAGATGTGCGAGGGGATTGATTCGTAGCCCCAGAAAGATTTCATCTTTCCATAGGGCATCCCCTCTCATAGTCAGCTCTGATTCGATCATGGTAGCTACTGCGTTTAATCCGGTCACGCAAGCTGGAATGTGAGTCAGCTGCGAGTCTCTCGTGTCAGCAACCGCCGCCATGATTCTCAAGAGTGATATCGGGAGACCGTTTGATGGGTCAGCCTGTGACATTGCAGGGATGAGATCCTGGGGCAGCGGATAGCGTGGTCTGGTATCGAACAGCAAGCACGTCATGACGTCGACCCTAGGGCGTGGCAATTAGCAACAGTCGAGGGCCAAGACATTTTTCGGTTAGCCGTACCATAGTATCATCAATCTCAGCTCATTATTGCCCTTTAGAGATTGCATGCCGCCTCGAGCAGCAATCAGCAAGCTGAGGCCCTCTAAATGAACGCGTGCTTGATCCAAGTCCATATCCAAGAGCTGGCGGCACGATCATTAGCATACCTAAATCGGCAGCATATGACCTGCGTTCCACTTACATTATAGCAGATGATGGACAGTATGGCATAGACGACGCGGTCCCCCATCGCTGGATCAAAGCCGGGATTGGCCATGGTCGTTTCGATGCATGTGATCGTCTCCAAGGCGCGTTCTAATGCCACGACTTTGATCCTCGCAGATGATTGGTGATAGATTGCTTTGAGTATAGACTGGTCGGAAAAGATGGTCTTGAAATGTCGGAGGAATGCGGACGAGGTAAAGGCAAAAGGGAAGGAGAATCCCTCAGGAGTCAATGCATCTGCATTGCCGAAAAACCTTTTGCCTTCAGAACCCAACAAAGTGATTCCGTAGGCCGAGAACGCGTCCATTCCCCACTGTTGCTCGAGCACGCTGAGCGGATCCTGGCTCCAGAAGGGCAGCCTGAGAGAGTCCAGGCCCATATTATTCGTAAATTCAGAAGGCTGCATTTCGATCATGAACTGCGGATTTCGCTGGGGCTTGCGTCGTGATTTTCCAATGTCTTCCATGACATGACGACGGATCTTGGCCCTGCTGGTCTTATCACGGCCGTGAACATGTGTCGGTCCGGTGGAATGCACAAAAAGGAGACGTTTCTTCTTGGAGGGATCCATGGTCGTTAGATAGAGAGGCCGGACTCTCGGAAATGCGAGGCGGACGAAGCGGAGGGAGGGGGGGAGGCTTTGGGAAGTGAATGCCAAAGAGAAAGACAGAGATCCATCATATTGCTCTTGACGTTGTGGTTGCCTAGGTAAACTGAGTCCTACACCATATCAGGTGATCTACCACTCTGAGAAAGCGTCGCACCAGCTGACAGCGGTGGAGCTTTCCCTGATTGAGTATCTGGTCCCCGGCATCTTGCAGTGAGTAGAGATCGGTTTATTAATCAACGCCGCTGTGGGTGGAGGTTTGCTTGTCTAGCCAATGAACTCGCAGGTAACGGCTCAAATGATTCAGAAGTCCGACTCGCTGATTAATTGCTTCGTCGTACTACCGAGACTATCACCCCACATCAAGCTCTGATGTTGGGCCTCTCCTGAGCTTGCGCAACACGCTTTTCTTAATCCGGTAGCAGGTCCTCGACAATTTGCAGCAACCAGAGCTCAGTGATTGTTTATACAGACGAGATGAGAAAGTTGCCCAGATATTCAGGTTGGGGTTGGTCTCGCTCTTGGATCAGCTGCCAAAGGTGTCTGGCCCTTTCATTAATAATTCTCAACTTGGGTGTGCCGTCCATCCGACATAACAAGATAATAATCATGGAAGTTTCGGATCAGTTCTCCGTATCGGAATATAATTGAGATGGAAATATGATACTTCTGGTATATATATCCATGGTCCTGCCACCAGCTAATTCTTACTTCGTCCTACGACAACATTCTCGCCAACCAGATCTCGACACACCGAATTAATATTTAACAAAATGCCCACCAATATCAACATCACTGCGTACAGCGAGGGCACGCCTAATGGGCTGAAAGTTCACATTGCCCTGGAAGAGCTCGGGCTCGAGTACAAGGTACTGCCGTCGCCCTTATTATTGCCGGCCGAGCGATGGACCTGACACACGATACAGCTGGTGAAGATTGATATGTTCAATAACGAGCAGAAGGAGCCGTGGTTTACTGAGATCAACCCCAATGGACGTATCCCAGCCATTACAGACAAGGCGGATGACGGCTTGGACCTCAAGATCTTCGAGTCGGGAGCCATACTTGAATACCTAGTGGCGAAGTACGACACGAACCACTCGATGTCCTACCCCTACGGAACTAAGGAGCACTGGGAGACCATTAGTTGGGTAAGGGATTACATATTCAATTGAGCCTATGGTCTCCGGCGCGGATCACGGCGAAGCACTTGCTAACTCTGCCCTAGTTGATGTGGCAGATGGGTGGCCTTGGGCCTATGCTCGGCCAGTCCAACTTCTTCACTCGTACGTAGAATTCATGCTGAAGGCCGCGAACCCCACCTAATGTTTCATTCAGGCTCTGCACAAGGCACCCACCCATACTCAATCGACCGTTTTGTCAATGAAAGCCGCCGTTTGCTTCGAGTTCTGGATGGCCATCTGAAGAAGAGCCAGACTGGCTTTGTGGTCGGCAACCGTCTTACAATCGCAGATATTGCCATTTGGCCGTGGGTTTCTGCAATTCGTAAGTATATTCACACCCACAGGGACTGTAATTGAATCTGTTTCTGACTGTATCCAGGGTACTCTGGATTGCGCTCCATTGAGGAGTTTCCGAATGTCTCCAAGTGGTTCTGGGGGCTACTTGAGCGTCCAGGCTTCCAGAAGGGTGCTAACATCCCTGGGCCCAACAAGTACCTCGCTACCAACAAGATGACTGATGAGGAGATGAACAAGCTCTCTGAGCCCACTGTCAAGTGGATTGCGGAAACTATGAAGAGGGATGCCGAGGCCTGACTTGATTTGGAAGGAATGCTCTAAGGTAGACTAACGTTCCGAGTTAGAAAAATAGGAAACCCGTGGGTGATTTTGCTCCTCGTCTGGTGTGTGTCAAAAGGCGGCTATTGCTAACATCAATGGTGGACGATGTACGCATTTGTGAAGACCGGCTATTCAATGTACTTATTAGTGTCCGCATTGCGGGCTCTAGGGTCATCAATTTGCTTTTCTAAAGCATGAACGCGAAAAACAATTTTAGACATGCAAAGATCGTGACTTTCAAACCTCTTCATCATCCGGGGGCCCCAAGATTGGACAGCCTCATGAATGTTATCGAGGTTCATTTAGCATCCATCCCCCTATAATTTCAAAACTTTGAGTCATCTATAATGGTGCGGGATACTTAGGGTCGAGGAAGTCCCTAGAGTCGGTGTCCAAGTAGATGAAGTGTGAAATCCAATGTGGGGTGACTGATGTATTCTCCCACGATGTTGCTTCGCTTATTCCCCAGTTAACCATTGCTATGAGGCTGTTAGTGCGGTTTGTTGAGACTTGATCGACTAGAGTGGTCTGAAAATCGCTGACGGGATAGTATCTAACGACGTAGCCGTTACGGTCGACCGTGACGTCAAACATAGCGGTTTGAAGAAATGGTTGACACATATCGTAGCTTGTGCTGACGTTGGCATCCTTCCTGAGCCCGTCGGGAGCCTTGGCCCATACAAAAGAAAGTGAAGGAGAGCATAACCCCGATCGTACTGATGTAATTTTTGGGCTGTACATGAATACCATCGATGCTGACCCTTCCACGAGCGAAAACTTGGATTGCCGGCCTAGGTCCTCTAGCATGTATGCAACAGGGTCGATACAATTGTCCTTGTCTTGCTTTTCATCACCGGGTGAGGGAGGCAAACGATGAGTCAAGACCGGGATCGTTGTACAGGACGAACCAGGCCAGCCAGCTCAGGCCGTCCGGTCGAAATCTCCTCACGGTCTGAAGAACCGGGTCAGCATCTCTACTGTGAGCTGTCCGATATGACATCCGGCGTGAAACGATCTCAAAGCAGCTTCGGGACTGCTAGCGACAAGGGCTTCCAAAGAGATCTAAGTGACTGAAGGCCATAGGTACTGTTTTCTTAATTTATGTCGCCCTGTCCCTGGTAACAGGTCAATGTTGTTTTCTCAATCGACGCCGCCTTGTTCCCAGGAACAAAGCAATACTATTTTCATTACTAGTCTAGCAACCAGAGAGCAGTGTTGAGCATCACCACCGTTGTGGACCCTGTAGTTGCCTCAGGCCGTCAGGTGACAGCAAAACACTTGTCGCTCACCTTCGCACAACCCTTGTTTTATTCCTGTAACTTCCTGATACAAGCATATGCATGGGCGATCGCCATCTCGTATTATGTCTGTACTATGATCCCAATCTGGGCACCAACAGGACTGAAGCGTAGTCATTTTGTGGGATAGATGAAGAGCCTCAAGATTCCCAGCTTCCTTTGGCTGGGGGGTGTCCGGGCGTGGACTGTGCTGTTCTATGGTATTTTGAGTCATGTTGATATGGTGGTTCTGAACTGAACTGCCCTACATGCAATCAGGGCACAGCCAAGTAGAAGGCTCTGAGTGACCGAATTCTCCTCGATTTTATAGCCAGTCATAGACAGGTGATCCGAGACTTCAAGCAAAGTAGGGTCTACCTGTGCACTATGGCGCTTCGAAAAGCCCCATAGGTCTTCACCAGCTTCCTTGTGCACATCCCGCACTTTGTTCCCCCCTGCACTACGGCAAGTCAGTAGGCAACCTGCCTGAGCCCAATGAGAAGCCGGCGCGGAACACCGCCAACCCAATCCTTCACCATCTGCGCAGATGTCCTGGCCTGATGCGACAGCCGCGTGCAACCACACATTGAGTCACGTGGTACAATAGGAGGGTAATCGATGTCTGGTTGCAGCAAAGAGTGACCCTGATGTGGTGTACTAACTTGTCATTCCATTGGTTGCTCTCCTTCCAACCGAGGGGATGGAACAGGGCGCGGCGGGCCAGGGCAGTTCAGTTGACGCCGAGTAGACTACTGGAGCATTGGTGGCGGTTTTCTGGGACCGAAAGTGGCCTCCCAGGCACTCATGAACTTCAATATTTTGGCCTCTTGGTTCTTGGCAGCCAGCACCGCCAGGCCAAATGGTCTTCCGTTGAAGTCCAGGTATCCCAAGGGCACCGATCCGACAGGATAGCCTGCAGGAATCATCGCCGTTAGCATTATTCTGCGATCGATGGTCTCTAATGGGTAGGATACACCTACCGCTTCCACTCGCAAAAGCCGTGATGGGTGTGTCACTGGATCCGATGATGACATCGACTTCGTACTTCTGGAAAATGTAATCTAGTCCCTCTTGCCGCGCGACCTTTCTCAGGTGAGAGAGATGTTTGTCATAGTCTTCGGATGATAGCTTGAGGTCCTCTGTTTCGAGCAGAAGTTGCTGGTCGTAATAGCCTGGGTGCGCGAATGGAAGATTAGAGCGGCCCTGGGAAGCCTGGAGGAGAAGCTTACCAGCCGGCATCTCGGCGTCGGCATGCTCAATGTTGAAAGTTATGAGCTCCCGAAGACTACGAACCTTGGAATGCTCTACCGACTTCAAGAACTTGTCAATGTCCTGTTTGAAGTCGGCCACTGTGTGTGTGGTCTTGTTAACATCAAGCGATTTCGCCCAAGAAATAGTGCGCTAAATGAAAAATGGGCGAGTGACTTACTCATGATGATGTCCTCGCTGTCGCGCCCGTCAAGCATGAATGCCGTGGGCAGCGGAAGTGGTGCGTCGCCGATGTATCTCTTTGCCAAGCCTTCCATCTTGTCGTAGGCTGCCTGAATCTCCGTGTGCTACGTTGCTATGTTTAGCAAGAAGATACTACAGCCAGGGCGACAGGGATAGGGGTTAAACAAGCAAAGAGGAAACAACTTAAAGAGCCCGGGACAGGATAAAGAGACATGAAAAACCCCACTTACCATTTGTTTGGTTGCACTCTCCACAGGCTTGAGATAGTCCTCTCCTGGCCACCATTTTTTGAAGTCGATAGTGGCGATGGACAGCTCGCCCCAAGAACCATTGAGGGCTGAGATGAACGAGTCGCCCGAGCCCTCAGCAGCCGGCCCTGCAATCACGTCGAGCAAGGTGGCAAGGTCATATGGTGTCTTCGCCATGGGTCCGGCGGAATCCATGGTATGGCTAATAGGTATGACGCCGTCCTGAGACACGAGCCCAATAGTGGGCTTGATAGTGTACAGAGCTGCCCTTGCCGCTGGAGACACGAGGGATCCATCCGTCTCCGTCCCAATAGAGAGCGGTGCATATCCGGCAGAGACTGCGACAGCCGACCCCGTTGACGATCCGCAGGGGTTCTGAAGAGAGGTAATTTTAGTACGAAGACTCGAACATGGGTACAACATGGATGATACATACACTGTGACCATTGTTGGTGTCGCTTGGGTCAACACCCCCCCGGACGTACGCGGACTGACATTGGCCACCTCTTCCTGACCAACCACTCGGGATCGTGTAACTTCTGCAGAGAATGAGCCTTCTTCTCGCCCACTAACATCTACCAGTGGCAGGCATCTGGTTCAAGGGAAACCCTACCGGTAGTATGCCCATTCCTACCCCCCCAAGTCAACATAGATTCGCATCGAGGATTGTGTTGGATGAACCCACGCTCAAGTTGGTCTTCCCAATGATGATGAGCCCTGCTTGAATGAGCTAAGCATCCGTCCGTTAGCCCAGTTACTATGTGTTGTACTCGATGGAGATATCCGAGACCGACGTTGTCAACAAGGGGGGCATTTGCGTGGGGCCTCATGTCTTGCAAAGCCCAAGATCCGCACGTCGTTTGCATGCCGAGATCGGGATGAGTCGTAATATTGTCCTAGCACAGTGAGAAGATTGAAATGCACAACCGAGCCGTGGAGTCTGTCCAACCTTGACAACAATGGGGATCCCGTGCAATGGCCCACGCAGCTTCCCCTGTTGCCGCTCGCGATCCAGTGCTTCGGCCGTCTGCTTCAGCTTCTTCCTTGGCACGATGCTCAGCATGGCGTGGAGATAGCCATCGTATTTCTGGATCATGTCCAGGCTCCTCTCTACCAAGTCCACGCTGCTCAGGTGTCCTTGACCAAGTTCGGTCGCGAGGGTTTTGGCGTCAACGGTGAGTGGGTCAAGCGCGATATCATGGGTCTGGGTAGGGAGGAATGGGTTCTTTCGGAGCAGGTTGGTGGAGGAAAACATGACTACGAGGATGCAGAGGAACGAGAAGAATACGGCGGAGAGAAAGCCAAAAGAAAGGCGAAGCCGAGAAAACAAAGATGTGCCTGCCTTCCATTGTTCTGAGGCGGGGTGGGAAGAGCTTATATAAGATCTACTCGTATCGGGGTAGTCCGCTGTCCTTCTCGTATGGAGGTACCTGCTTACCTAACTTCGTCGCTTCTAAATATGCCGCGTTGAAAGCTTTGATAGTGTGTTGGGCTGCGGCCTGTCTAGTTGGCTACTTTACTGAGACGTAGAGCTTGTTTAGGGCTCCTGCAACCTTGTGATAAAGATTTGCCCTCATTCATAAAAGAAAAAAAAAGAAAAAAAAACTCTGCAAAATAAGGACAAGGTCTTCCAGGGATAGGTTTATTATCGGTCACCCATCATCCAGTATGCATGCAGTCGTCCGTAAAATGATTACCACGCCGGATGACTCACACGTGTAATACTTAGCTTTTCAACTAGCCACAGACCATTCCTCATTATGTTACCCACAAGAAAATTCCAACTTTCGAAGCACCTCAACCCCGAATTAGCCATAACTATACCATGGATCAACGTCTGTATCTCACCGACAATGCCGCTATCGAGCTCCTCGAGAGTCTTCCGATGGTGCCCAAACCGGTCCACGTGCAACGCAGCACCGAGGGCGGTGACCACATCGTCTGGACTGTCAACGAAAACTTCATTCTACGCGTGCCCGCGTATCAGCAAACGAACATCGAGTCGCTGAGACGAGAAAAGGCCGTGTTGGAATTGATACAACAAAGCATACCCTATGAGTTGAGAAAGGTAGTCCCTATCGCTCTTTACCTGGGCACTGCCAACGGAGGATGGAGATATGGGCTGTACAAGAAAGTAGAGGGAATATCAGTCGAGCATATGTCGCAAAGGGTAACTGTAGAAACCGAGAAGGATCTGGCCAAACTTTTGCAGGCATTGGGACACTTGGATATCTGGGCAGCACAAGAGATCGGAGTACCGCACAGCGAGGATGTGAATCAACAGGATCTTTCAAGAAGAGCTTTGAAGGCGTGGAATCGTATCAAGGGTAACAGACAGCTTGGAGACTTGGCAAAGCTGGATATACGGAAGTACATGGCTTCTCCTCTACCAGCAGACGGAAGCGAGGCTGTCCTGTCTCATGCCGACCTCAAAGGCGAGCACATCTTCATCGACCCCACGGCAGGGAAACTCACCGGCATTATTGACTGGGGTGATACTCAAGTGGCGCAACCGGGCATTGATATCGGGGGATTGGCAATTTCAATCGGTGCACTAGCAGCAGTCCGTATTGGGGCCAGGGCGGGTATTTCTGATGCTGCGGTGCAGAGGGGGTTGAGGGGGGCCAGGTGTGAGAGTATAGTGTTGCTGGATAAAGTGATGAATGAGGGGGATAATTCGCCGGACTGGCTGGTGAGGAGGCAGTTGGAAAGGGCTTTGGAGTGTCTCTGAGCGAAGGCTGTAATTCAACCCCAAGGTCGATCTGCATGGTCTGTCTGACCAGAGAACTATATAAAGAACATAATAGGACGGTACAATTTGGATGCAAGTCGAAGCCCTCCATCAGCGAGGCCGGCGACGGACTGGTTGAGCCCAGTCCAGTTTCGAGATTTCGTGTTGATTGTTTCGAAGTCAAGTACCATAAAGTGTGTTTTTTTTCTTAATTTCCCCTTGACTCATGGGGCCCGAGGGTCAGCGGGTATAGGTGGCAGTGAGTCAGTCGGTGGCTACTGAGTCAGACGGCGACCACCCTTATTATGCCACATAGTTAGGCTAATTAGTTACATTTAATGAATGCCTAAATAGTTAACAGCTTTATATTCTTAACGGTGGTCTACCTCTCTTATATATAAAGAAAATATAGACTAGACTTTAGTAATACCTAATTAGGCCTAGTTTTACTTATAAATAAACTCTAATAGTACCTAATTAGGCTTAGCTTACTTATATAAGCTAACTACTAACAGACTCTAGTAATAATTAATTAGGCCTAGTAATAAAATATATATTATATTTAATTTCTATTTTATAATTTCTTTTTTATTTACTTTTATTTTATTTTTTATTTACTTTTATTTTATTTTTTATTTTAAAAAGTATTTTTATTAATCTTTTTAAAACCTTATAAAATATATTATTAAATAATTTATTATTACTATATATTTTAATAGATATTTTTAAAGAGATAACTTATCTTATTATTTATTAAAACCTTAGCTTTCTTACTAATTTTATAATTATATTTTTACCTTTATATTATAAGTTATAATAAAAACTTTCTTTTATTTTTATTTCTTAATATTATTTTAAGTTATAATTACTAAAAAAATATTTAATATTTTCTTTTAATTAATTATTATTAAGATTAAAAGAGATATAAAGCCTAAATTCTTAATTATATTATTTTTTCCTTAAGTCTTTATTTATCTTAAATTAAGAAATATTTTATTTTTATCTTATAATAATTTACTTATACTAAATAATATCCTTAGGTTAATAACTAAGAGATAATACTTTAGGCTTATATTTTTTTATTAAATAGAGGTTTTTATTATTACTTTTACTTAGAGATTACTTAGGGTGCTTTAAACTTTTAATTAAAGACCTTATTAAGCTAATATTATTAGCTAAGTTATTATTATAGATTTAAGTTATTAATATTAAGAAAAGACTTTTTTATATACTTAATAATATTTTCTTAATAGGAAGTATTTTAAATTTAATTATTAATACTTAGATTTATTAAGTAATAAGATTTAAATTATTTATAAATTATCTTTTTAGGTTTTTTAATAAATTTATTATTATTTTAATTTACTATATAATTAATATAATATATATAATAAGCAAGTAAGCCAGGCAACCAAGTAAGCTAAAAATCCCTCAACCTATATTATCTCTATTTAATTAATTAATTCTTAACCGCCTAGTATATCATAGTCTAATTATAAGGCTAGAATATTTCTTACCCTTTAGGCCCTTTAAAATAACCTAAGACTTAGTATCTAGCGCGCTATAGAAATATATATTATTAATTATTATACTTTATATCGCCGGTAGACTAGTATCTAATCTTAATATAATATCTTTAATAAATTATATCGCCTATCTAATCTAGAGGAATAGATCTTTATTTATTTTATTTTTAACCTAGATTTACGAGGATTTCTCCCCTAGCTTTATAATATAAAAGAAATAACTAATTAATTACTTATTAATTATAATATATTACTTATTAATATATATTAGGCTTTAAACTTTATTAAGTAATATTAAGAGCTTAAGATATATTTTTTTTAGAAGTATAATTACTAAAGAGCTAAATATAAAGATTTAATTATTATCTATAATTAATTTTAGCTTATAATAAATATAATTATAAAATATAATATCTAATTAAATAATATCTATAACTTTAATAAGATTAGCTTTTTTATAGATATAATTATAAGTAAAATAATTATTATAGGCTTAAAAAGGTATTTAAAGCTAAAATTAATATAACTTAGAAACTAAGAATAGATTATAATTATTTAAGTAATTAATATAAAAGGCTAGGTAATTTAATTATTTATTATTAATATAGGCTAATATTACCTTGCTAATTAATATTAAGAAAATAACTTCTTAGGTAATTAAGTAATTATAATAACCTAAAATAATTAAATTAATAATAAAATTAATCTTAAATAATTAAAATACTTTAATTAATATATAATTAATTAATTAATTAATTTTTATTATTTCTTAATTCTTAATAATTATAAAAATTATTATTTTATTAAATTTAAGAAATATTATAAAAAAAAAAATTATCTAGCTTTATATATTACCTTATTTATCTTATTTACTTTAATCTCTTAATATTAAATACTATAATATATTAAAATAAGCTTATAATTAAGAAATAAAATAATTAATTAGATATTTTATAACTTATATTTTAAAGACTAAGTTCTTTTTAGCTTTTTATATTATATATAAGGCTATTATAATAAAGAGAAATATTAAGAGGGCTTTTAAAGGAATTAGCCTTATTCCCCTTAACCTAGAAATTATAATCTTAAAGCTTAATATATAACTATAGACTTTAATACCTACTAAGGAGGGATCTAAGCCCTTAACCCCTTAGGTCTTAAAGACCCTAAGGATTATACTTAAGGCTAGATCTTAATCTAAATACCTTAAAAGATAAATTAAAAGGCACTAAAATAGCTCCCTAGAGTTAATTCTTAAAGCCCTAAAGTCTCTTAAGAAAGGGATAAAAATAATTATATATTAAGTTACCTTATTAGCTACTAAGAATAAAGACCTTCAGGAGGTAAATAAGATATTTAATTAGCGCTAGAGAGTAAAAAAAACCTAGCTATAGAAAAGAGAGGTTATAATAATAGAGAAAGAAAGGTAAGTAATTAATTAAATAGATATTAATATATAAGTAGTAGCTAAATTATTAAGATATAGTAATTAAGGAAAATTAATATAACTAAGGGTTTAATATTATAATATCTATAGCTAACCTAGCTATAATATAAGGACTTATTAGGTAGTAATTAAGATATCTAGGGAAGAGTATAGTAAGTAGTTTTAATTAATTAAATAATTTATAGTATTTTTATTATAATTTCTAAAAGAGAGGTTAAGAAAAGTAGCTTACTTAGTTACTTAGCTTACTTACTTATTATATATGTTATTTAATATTAATATATATTATAAAAGCTATTTTTAATATAAATAAAATTAATAATAAAATATTATATTTTATTAAATAAAAATATTACTTAGATTTAAAAAATATATATAAACTACTTAAATACCTTACTAATATATAATACCTCTTAAAGAACTTTTATTAATAATCTTAAAAGAAATAATAAAATTATTAAAGAAGCCTAGGTCTAAGATATTAATATAAATTATAATTTAAATAACATATATAATAAGCGAGTATTATAGATAAGCGAGTATTATAAAAATCCCTTACCTTATATCTTCTTTATTTAATCAATTAATTCTTAACCACTAAGTATATTAAGGCCTAATACTAAGGCTAGAATCCTTCTAGCTCTTTAAACCCTCTAAAATAACCTAAAACTAAGTATCCGACGCGCCGCAATAATATACATAATTTACTATTATACCTTATATCGCCGGCAGCAAGGTATCTAGTCTCGACGTAATATTATCCCTAATTTATATAAGCTATTTAATCTAGAAGAAGATATCCTTATTTACTTTATTCTTAACTTAGATTCGCGAGGATTCCCCCTATGGCTATATAATATAAAAGAAATAACTAATTAATTACTTATTAACCGCGATATACTACTAATTAGTATATATTAGGCTTATAACTTTATTAAGCGGCACCTAGACCTTAAGATATATTTCTTTCGTAAATATAATTATTAGAGAGCTAAATATAAAGACCTAGCTATTATCTATAATTAGTTTTAGCTTATAGCGAATATAATCGCGAAGTATAGTATTTAATTAAATAATATCTATAACTTTAATAAGACTAGCTTTCTTATAGGTATAATTACGAGCGGAATGGTTATTATAGGTATAAAAAGGCATTTAAAGCTAAAATTAATATAGCCTAGAAACCGGGAATAGATTATAGTTATTTAAGCGATTAATATAGAAGGCTAGGTGATCTAGCTATTTATTATCGGTGCGGGCTAATATTACCTCGCTAATTAGTACTAAGAAAGTAACCTCCTAGGCGATTAGGCTATTATAATGACCTAAAATAGCTAGACTAATAATAAGACTAGTCTTAAGTAGCTTAAGTATTTTAACTAATATATAGCTAATTAATTAATTAGTTCTTATTATCTTTTAATCCTTAATAGCTATAAAAGTTATTATTTTATTAAATTTAAGAGATATTATAAAGAGAAAAAGATTATTTAGCTTTATATATTACCTTATTTATCTTATTTACTTTAGCCCCTTAATATTAGATACTTTAATATACTAAAGCGAGCTTATAGTTAAGAAATAAAGCAATTAATTAAATACTTTATAACCTATGTTTTAAAAACTAAGTTCTTTCTAGCCTTTTATGCCGCATATAAGGCTATTATAATAGAAAGAAATATTAGGGGGGCTTTTAAAGGAGCTAGCCTTATTCCTCTTAACCTAGAAATTATAGTCTTAAAGCTTAATATTTAGCTGTGGATGCTAATATTAGTTAAGGGGGTAGCTAAATTATTGACCCCTTAGGCTTTAAAGACCCTAAAGACTATACTTAAGGCCTAATCTTAGTCTAAATACCTTAAAAGATAGATTAAAAGGTATTAAAGTAGCTCTCTAGAGTTAATTCTTAAAGTATTAAAGTCTCTTATAAAGGGAATAAAGGTAATTATATATAAGATAGCTCTTATAAGGGCAGAGGTCTAAGACCTTCGATAGGTAAATAAGATACTAAGCTAGCGCCAGAGGGCAAAAAGGACTAGATTATAGAAAAGAGGGGTAATAACGGTAGAGGAAGGAAGATAAGTAATTAATTAAATAGATATAGATATATAAGTAGCAGCTAAATTATCGAGGAGTAGTAGTTGAGGGAGGTTAATTAGACTGGGTATTTAGCGCTATGGTATTTGCGGTAAGCCTAGGCATAATATAAGGACCTATTAGGTAGTGATTAAGATATCTAGGGAAGAGTATAGTAAGTAGTTTTAATTAATTAAATAATTTATAGTATTTTTATTATAATATTCCTAAGGAGGGTTAGGATTTTTATGATACTTGCTTATCTATAATACTTGCTTATTATATATATTACCCTTTATTAATAAAAACTTTTATTACTATAATTATTTAAGCTCTTATAAGAAAGTAAAACCTTTATATATTATCTTTATATCTTATAATATTAATTAGTATTTATACTTATAATATAACTCTAATTAAGATAAAGACTTATTTAGATCTTATTAAGACTTTTATAAGACCTTATAATAAGAAATAAAAAGCTTTTTAATAATAATCTCTAGCTTATTAAGGTAATAAGCCTTTTTAATAATATAAGATATTATTATTATTAATAAAATCTTAAAAAAAGCTAAGAAATTATATATAAGAATTTAAAAAAATATTTATTATATTATAAAGATAGCCTAAGTATATATATAGATTATATTTCTTAAAACCTAAAACTATTTTATATAATATTATATTTTAAATACTAAAAATATAATATAACTTTAAACCTAAATTAATTAATATTTAAAATAAAAAAATAATAGATTTTCTTTTAATTATATATTTTAATATAATATTAGTATTATAATAGAAATAAAAATATAAATTAAAGTTAATTACTTATAGAAAAATTAATTATAATTATAAGAAATAGCCTTAAGGATAAGACCCTTAAAGGGGAGATATTATATTATAACCTAAGAAGACTAAGGTTATATAAGTAAGTATTACCTTGCTAAACCTAGCTAATCTTAGACTAATAATAATTTACTTATTTATATAATTATAAGCTATTATATATTACTTATTATTAAAGTACTAAATAATTATTAATTACTTATTTAAGCCCTAATAAGCTATAAAGTATATAAAATATACTTATTTATATTTTCTTATATAATAGCTACCTTAGTTATTAATATAACTTAGTTATACTTAATACCTTTAAGCCTATTACTAGATATAATACCCTGTTATTTAAGTACGCTGCGACTAATCTCTTTGCTAATATAAACCTAGCATAACTGGTTTATCCCTTGGGAATCCACACGATCGTCACAGGTTTATCCCTTAGGAAACACACAATCGTTATATTATTAGTAGTTAAGAATTAATTAATTAACTAAAGAGAGGAGAGATTAAGGGATTTTTGGGGACACTTGCTTATTACTATTGGATTGGGCCCTAAAGAGCTCTGAGGGTGGTCACGTGATGCTCTCTGACCAGCCGGGAGAGCTCCGGCCCGACGGACAGCCTCAGCCCAATTAGGAGGCCGTGTCGTGGCCGGCGGGGAAGGAGACAATAGCCTCAAGATAAATAACACAAGCGAAACACACAGATTGAAGTAATCCACAAGAAAGGCCCACTTTCCGACAATTACATTCATTATATATTAGCACCGAGTATTCAGTCTCAACTATCTACTCTTATTTTTTAGCTCTCTTCTCTTAGGATTCATTCTTGACAAACTTTATAAACGCCACCTTTAACATCATATCCTCACCTAGAACACTTCCCCAGGCCAACCTGAAATCGCAAGACCTAGAGTCTTTTATACGGCCATGGATCACCTGCTTTTCCCATAATACCAGTATATGTTTCAAGCCGCTTTCCAACACGAGTGACAACACTCTTTGGGAAGCTATGTGCCGCTACGCGGATCAGACGGGCGTGCAATATAATAAGGGAACACACTCGTGGGTGTGTTTCGAAGTAGGATCATCTATAGGGTGAAACTATCGCGAGCAAAATCCTCTATATTGGGTCGTCAGGCATGATTAATACGACATGGAAACAATGAGGCTCGCAATTAGGCCGATCATCGCGTCTACATCAGCTCGAGCTCTAATCTAGGAGGTTTTCTGATGTTACTCGTTATGGGATTGGTGGGTTGAATGATTACATTCCCTGGGCAGATAATTACGTTTACAACTGTCCCTCCAGCGTTGCTCAACACGTGAATGTCATTAAAGAGTTCCTTCCACCGAAACAATACTAGCAAGAAACATCACAAGCCAAGCCCCGGTTATGCGTCATTTTCGTCCTCTATGCCCTCGCGGAGGAACTTAACCTGCTTCTTGATTTCGACGCAGAGCTCCAGTTGTTCCAGGTCACCTTTATCCAAGACTGTGGTAGAGCCAAAATCATCGCCCACCAACACCCAAGCCTCTACGGAGGTTCCGACTGTTGGCTTGGCCTTTGACCGCCGGGCGATGGCTAGCAGCGTGGCCACAAACGCCTCTTGGATGTAGGCAAAGCTGAACTTGTCCGTGATCTCAGCGATGGCCCTGCACAGCTTGTCCGGGAACTCGATGTCCTTATTGGGTTTGAGCTTCTCCTGCCAGAAGCGGCAATATGCCTCTCGCTGGTCAATATTTAGGTCGGGGAAGTAATACTTTCGGTCGAACCGAGATAGGCGTTTCTACACTATCAGCGGTGGGTTATTTCCGCACACAGACGAATACTTACCGAGATTCCGTGGTCTAAGAGTTCCAAATGGTTAGTGCTAGCGATGATGAAAATTCCATCGTTCTCCTTAAGGCCGTCAACCTCGTTCAAGAAGTAGCTCCTCACGGTCGGTATTACGAGTGAATCAATATCTTCAAACACCAAGTAGCAAGGCGCAAACTCCCTAGCTTTCTCAAAGATAATATGAAGAGAATACTCGGGGCCCATCCACGACTCTAGGCTGCGAACCTAGACGGTGGGAATAGTAGGGGTTCTATCAGCCAGCATATGCATTATAGCCTTGATACTGATAGTCTTTCCGTTCCCAGGGGGGCCATGGTAGATAATTCCTCGCTTCCCTGCCACACCAAGACCTGCGTACGTCTGCCTCGACTCGAAGAAGGGGATGTGGTCGTTGATGAGCGACTTCTTCATATCCTCGTCTAGGATGACGGCGTCCCATGTTGATTTCTGCGCACTCTCCCACAGCTCGCGATCTTTCTCAAAAAGGCCCTGGTCAAAAACCCACACTTGGTTGTGCAGGTCGCTTCCCCATGACCCGACGGCAAGTACAAGTTGATCAGCTTTGTAGGCATTAGCCGTAAGAATATAATAGTTCTTCACCTCCGGGTAGGGTTCCGACCCATCCCGGCCGTCGACTAGGTAGATGATGAATTCCTCTCCCTCCCACTGGTAGAGGAATTTGCCGAAGATAACCGTCTCGCCTAGGTATCCCTTATTACCATCCATGCGACGAGCGGGCGGCAAGTACAGCGTCCATTCAACCGACGACGGCAGGTCTCCCTTGTCTTAGATAGGAGTGAAGGTGGCGTATCCGGCGCCAGCAAAAGCCAGCAGATTGCACTAGCTGCCCTCGTCGCTGTACTCTGGGACCACAACAAGGTCAAGCTCAGGGCACTACTTCTTAAGAGCCGAGGTGAAGACTAAATCGGTATTGATTCGCTTGCCATTAGAGTGCTTAAAGTAGGAGCTAGTTGCGCCGTCGCCATATTCGTTGGGTTAAATAGATCTAAAGGGTAGTGCTTGCGAAGAAGTAGGCTTCAAGATAGTTAGTCCAGGGTATCTGCGGCACAGAGAAGGATGCCCATGGTTGATAGTCCCATGAAATTTGGGAGTTACGGGGGTCATCGTTGGGGTCTAGGAAAGACATTGCTGGGTTGAGCAGCCTAGAAGCGTTGATATTCGGCGGCTGCCCCTCTCGCTACTGCAGGCCTTCAGTAGGTATACGCAATATTTGTTTGTGAAATTATTGCAACCGTGTTCTTATGGTTGAGCTGACGAGAAAGCTGAAATAGATTCCAGATATGGTTGCCTGGAAGGAACGAGGTCCGAGAGGGGAAGCTCGAACGATGATAATACTTCGCCAACCAGCACTGACAGGGGTTATGATTTGACAGTTAGCCCATGTGCTGCCACTTCATCCCAGCCGTCGAGGATGAAAAGGGTTCGCTTATGCACCAGTAGTGCGTTACATAGTCCTTTCGCGAAGCATATGCCTTCCTTCTGTTTTCCTTATAACATCGGATGCACTCGTGATCGAAGAGCGTCATGAGACTGTACCGAGAGTCCGTTTGTTGCTACAGGCTCTCTCCGATAAGATTATAGTCCATCTTCCTGCGCAAGGTGGGTCATGCCGACGCCGGCGCGCCTATTAGGTTGTAGCAAGCAGGCGTTGGGCAGAATTGAGGCATGCATGTGACATATCCTGCACTTCCGCAGATCCTGATTCCTCCTCTCCAACTCAGCCTCACTTCCCCTCCTCGCCCTATCTTAGCCATCGCCGGCCCTTAATCCGTTTTTTGTCCATCGGTAATAGAGGGTCTCGGAGTCGCTGCCAATATTCTCGCTGTCGTTGATATCTATATAAAAGTTTTACAAGGCTGGTCACAGGACGTGAAGGAAGTCGAGAACGCCAAGGCCGACGTTAAGGAGTTTAAGAAGAGGTGGCAATATTGCGGGCCACTACAGAAAAGGTGCAGAAACCACTAAACAACCCCAAGGCGCGCGATTAGAGGCATCACGGGATCTTGGTGAAAGCATTAAGACTAGCCATAATCTTCTTTGTAACTCAACGTTAAATAAATCATTGAGAGAAAACGCACGATGCCGAAATGTCACTAATTTCAAAGAACTCGTCCACGCTGATGATATTGTAAAATTGGTCTTCTTAGTCCCTAAGCCCTATATAATTGCCGTCTACTTGATGAGCGGCAACATCAAGCTGCTCTTGTACTTCGGTCCTGTATATACAATATGCTTTCCAACATTCAGATTTGTGAGACTTTGGAACAGAGGAGGATACTCAGGCAGAATAGGATCGTGACCTTTGATCTCAAACCGCAACGATTCACCAGCCTCGAAAACAATCCCACCTGGCCAAATGGCGATATCGAGCTCAGCAACCTCCCCTAGAGGTATTTTGTCGGATTTGTAATGAGGGTACCAAAGTTCTGTCGGGTCCTTTCTTGCTCGCATCTCCTCCGTAAGGCCAGGGTCTTCTCCAGTCTCGCGTTTTGATGCTCGAAGTCTTCCGCTAGGTCCCACGTACTTATAAATGTTTTCATCGGGGATGTCACCGAGTTTAGTCCCAGGCTTTTGGTTAATAAAAGGAATGTTGTGGTTAAGCAGGGCTTTTCCGTCTCGGTCAAGTTTCCTGATAATCACATACACATCCATGTCATCTGCATCTAAGCATGACATGAATAACTTTGCTTTCGAGAATCCACAAAGCTCGGTGTACCGGTCAAAGGTGACTGTAAAATGAGCACCATCGTCCTGCCAGGAATCTGACTGATATGAGATTGACCCGTCAATCGCAACAGCTTTCTCCTCTAGCCTTCCGTTTGAGGCATTCAGGTAGAACTTCTGGTACTGGGTACGGCTTGGAGGGTAGTTGTCCTCTGCCCGGAACGATATCGGAGGAGCATTGTATCTGAGAAGTGATAGTCTGACCTTTGGCGTATTTTCCCATCCATTTTCGGTACCGAGAAGATAATGATCAAGGAATCTCTGTAGGTCATCGTTCGCTTCCGGCGTGTAAATGTCGAACCACTCCTGGGTTGGATGGATCCTCAGCCTTAAATGTTAGCTAAACTTGTATCTATAATCACAATAAACAACCTACCACTTGTCCTTTGAATTAGAGTATTTCCAGCCTCTGATCGAGCCCTCTGTATGCAAGCCAGTAGAGTAGCTAGCCAGAACATACATTGGGATGTCGATGTTTTGAAGGTTTGGCTTTTTATCCTCCCAATATTTGTTCATCAGAGGGTACTTCTCAATCATTGCAACGACATCTTCTCGCCGAGTCTTGCCGTTGAACTCCTGCATAAGCAGGTCCCAGAACTTGTAATTGGGAATACCACCTCGACAGATGCTTTCACGATAGAAGTCTCCGATTCCCTCCCATGGAGCAATTGCTTTCAGATGAGGAGGGCGTTCCGCAGCAATAAGCCTAAATAGAGGTACTTAGAAAGAATGTTGTATAAAGGCCAGTTAGGAATGAGGATATTACCATTGGGTCATTGCTAGCCAAGAGTTACCGACAAGCGCAACTGATTCGTTACACCAATCCTGTTTAGCAATCCACTCGACGGTATCATATCCGTCTCGACCTTCCTGTAGGACTTTGTTAGATAATCGCCGTAGAGAATAGACTGTTGAATACACAACGGACCTGTGTTCCAAAGATAGCAATGTCACCTTCTGAGTGATAACAACCACGGGCGTCTGGTTGAACGATCACATATCCCCTAGGGCACCATTCTGCCGGGTCGGGAGCTTCAAACTTTTCCAAACCACTCAAGGAGCTTTTCGGAACTCCTAACCATGTAAACTCTGTTGTCTGATGGTGGCCTACATAAAGCGTCAGCAATCGCAGCATGGGCTGCTCGTTCAGAAGAGCAAGCATACCAGATCCGGTTTTTCCGTAAGGAGACCAAGGTAGCAGGGCTGGAAGCCTTTGGCCATCAAGCCGAGCTGGTCGGAATACGTCGGCTCGCAGTTTAACCCCATCGCGCATTGGAATCTCGACATCTTTTTCCCAGATCAGGTTTTCTTTCAATGCGAGTCGATCTGGATCGCGTTTCCATCCCTTAGGTAAGACGCGCCTAGAAGGCTCCAGGTCGATCCACCAATGATGGAAGTTGGGGTTGGAGCTCGTGTAGGCTACTTCAATATCACCGACTTTGGGGGCCATGGTAACAGCTGCAGATGATGAGATTTTGCTAAATTGTGTAATTGGGCAGCACTTTGGGTCATTACAAGATTCCCCAAGGCTATATACTAATCAGAGAGCCCACCTCATCCTCCATGGATACGGCAGGTTACAGACGGCTTGGTGGAGAGCAGCGCCGGAAGATCCGATCCGATATGCGGGGATTCAAGAGTAGCTAGTTTAGCTCAAAGTGTCGGAAGGCATGGCGAAACCGACTCTCCGAGTGGGGGACAAGGTTTGTGGCCGTCGGAGGATGTAGTGCGGAAGATTGATCTGCTTTTGGAATCACTTCCGAAATTCCGTCTCTGGACTTGATAGTGATCAAGCAAGGTATGTATCTTGTTTTTGTTGGTCGAAACTGGGGCATTTCAGTCTTCTATCTGTCAGTATCAACAGCGTTTAGCTTGGCGGCAGTGACTCTTACTATCGCCCGAGCCGGAAGATTCATTCGAACAATGATGGATATTATCACAATACTCAAGAACTTTCGTGGCGTTGAAGCTGGTGTGGATGCAAAACACGCCAGATGGTACATTGTCGCTGTAAGAAATTCCAAGTGCTGACTACTTGCCATCATGAGTGTCTTTCCATAATTTTGTTAGCTTTCTACTAACTGCTCACTTCGCAGGCTGCGGCAATGACTGCGGCCAGCGCAGGACCGGACGTTCCTAAGCTGTACGAACTGGCCATCGAGGGTTTGCCGATCGAAGAAAAGAAGCTAGTTCAGCGGCGCCTAAAAGAAGCAATTCTCAAGACGAGTTGCCTATATGGCGTACCTCGTTCGCTTCAGGCTTTACTACCTCTTTTTGCTAGCATTCCAGATAATGAAATCGATCATTATGGGCCGCGGTTCGTTTTATGAAAGCGTCGTGATTTCGCAATTACTCATATAGTACCACTAGTTACGATTCCGCGACATCTACAGACGCTCAAAGGGCCCGGGAAGAAAAAGCCACTCAGTATTTCAACACCATCTGGGGAAAAGATGCAGCCTGTTTTCACCGTGAGCGCAATTACAAATATCAACCGGATCTCTGTGAGTGCTTCCAGTCTTTGTGTCGCTAAACTACTAACACTGGACGAGATCTTCTTAATCTCGAAATGATCTACCAATGGTATTTTAGTGAGGATACGATCCTTGGTCCTGTTGAGACACAGATGTGCAATGCAGGTGCATTGATATGCTCCAACTGCCCCGTACAAGCTATGTGGCATACGCGTGGCATTATGAGACATTCTGGAACTCCAGACGAGGCCAAGTTTGCGCAGGATATTGCTCTCACTATTGGAAGATTGTATGGCTGCAAGGTTGACGAGGTTACCTGTGTCGATGACATCGACGTAGATTCTAAAAGTACGGGTTAAGCTAAACATCACTGCATTGGCAACTGAGGATCGTAGAATGCAACGTTTTCAGAAATAAACTCATTGCGAGGGATTTCCTCGTCGTAGACATGATTCAAGATATTTCTGTGCAGAAGGAAGAATGACTTGAGACAAACACAAGATGGCGGTATACCTAGGAACTGGCCGATTCACCAGCGAAATATTGACAACGGCGTCAATTCGGCCCGAGACAGCATTCCGTCAACAGAATTCCGATACCCGGTAGCTTCCGAGAGACCTTGACAGCCGAGCGGTTCAAGCTCCTGAACACCGATAGGGAAGAGCAGACATCCGTAGAACCTGCCTGCTACAAGACCGTCAAGCACCCACTAGCGTAATATAAAGATCAGGTCCACCAACTTCTTCTTGTATTTTCGCGATTAGTTTCATCTATCATATTCTACCTCGTGAGCTGTTGTCCCGAATTACGCATTCCCTCAGAGCATACTTCTCCTACAACACGCGATGTCGCATCCTGACCAGCCACTTCCTTCTACACGTCGCATAGTTACGCAACACAATCAAGACTCGAAAGCCATCGTTGGTCGAGATCATTTAATACACGGAAAACAGACGCCTCACGGACCATGGATACAATTGCTTTGGTCGAGTGACTCATTACCACCAGATGTCAACTCTGTGGATGATCTCGGCCTCGTCGATACGGGAATGTCGAATAACGGCACAATTGTGCGCATTGTTGACTTCCCTCCAAAGTCTGTCGGACTGGTTCATCGTTCAATCACTCTTGATTATATCTTTGTACTGAAAGGATCGGTCATGTTGGTTCTGGATGATGGATCTAGGACCAAGGTCAATGCCGGCGAATCTGTAATTCAGCAGGCGACTATGCACAGTTGGGACAATGAGTCTAACGAATGGGCGAGGTTGTTGTGTGTTCTGGTTGCTTCACAGAAACCGGTAGTCCAGGGCCAGACCCTAGACAAGCACGTCCCATTCAATGTTTGAATCGCGGAAGATCCGTGTCGAGGACCATCGAAAGTCGAACTATATACTTAGATCGATAGAAAAAAAACTGGTACATCATACTTTTACACATAAGCCAGATTTCCCAAGTCCCGTACTAGACCCGATAATTGTTCTAACAGAGGAGGTAGGGGATGAGATTTGGATGGGAAGTTACTCCGGAAAACGTTAGAAAGAAGAGAGGCTATCATCGCAGGGTTATCAAGTTCTTCCGCACGACCTTCGACATGTACAAAAGGCCGCCCATAGCCTGTTTGAAGGAATAATTGCACATCTTCTCCATCCTCACCATCCAGGTAGACTTGTGGCATGCTGTCAGCTTGGGAGTTCGGGTCCTCAGCTGGGTATCTGTGTGTCTCCGGCATAACAGCTGACGTGGAGTTATCGCCAGTCGGGATCGAGTCGTTCATTTGAGAATGAGAGGTAGAAATGTGGCGGTTCAAGGCTGGTGAGTTTTGCTTGAAGATCGTAAACACCCATAAGCAAAGACAGGCATGGTATACAGCGATAGCGTGAAAACCTCCCAGCTGAGTTGGTGGAAATGATCGAGCCGCTTTGATTATCTGTCCAGCATGCCAAAGAGCGAGGTTTTTGTCTTCACTGGACATCCAATTTTTGAGTCGAGGCAAAGCTTGTGATACTTCGTCGTCCCCATATCGGCCTGCAAATCTTTGAATCTCATCCGTAGATGAATGCAATGATAGCAATAGGGTCTCGCTAATAAGCCTCCCTTCAGGTCCGAGGGCCTGTAGCCACTTCAGCTTGACGACAGTTGTCAGTATGTGCTTTAGTAGCTCTTGACGATGTGCCTCAACCCATAGAGCTCCTGAGCCCCCTGAACTGGTCGAGTTACTAAGTCCAGCGAAACACTTGGAGTCCAGATAAGACCATACTCGCGCCCAGAGCGCATACAAAATTGCTAGAGGGCAGAGAGACATGTCTATCATGTCTTTCTCTTCCTTAAGCTTTGATGGGTCGTGAACGGCGTCAAGGAAGGTCAAGGAGACGGATTGCTTTCTCTTACTCAGGTACCGTGTTCTCCATTCATCGGGGTCTTTGGCGTCCCATAAGTCCCGCGCGGCAGGCAGGTAGAATGTAATCTCGTGACTAGAGAGAACCGGGGCTCGGACGAAAGCAATCGAGCTTCGCATCTCGTTGATGAGTAGCCGTAGTACTAGTCTAAAATTGATCAGATGTATTCACAAACATGCGTTGTCTTGGAGATGTATGAAGGATACTAACCTCTTAAAAGATTCCTGTTCGACCCATTTCAACCATTTTTCTCTTAACGTGTCTGCATCATCGTCACCACTGGGGATGACCTTTGGCGAGTAAAAGCTCTGTCTAAAGGATCCAGCCCTGCGTAACATCTATAGTTTCCGATCAGTAAGCAACGTTTACCACTTAGGGGGGGGGGGGGGCTATGTTCAATACCGTTGGTAGAGTGTGCGCAAACCCTTCACCAATTTCCATCTTGCGACGAAACCCGCTCCAAAGACCCAGTTCTATCCAGAGCAAGAAAGTTTGGTTTGTTTGAAGATTGCGAATCAAGCGGTTATCGCTATCAACTGAATTGCAAACAGAAAGCTTCACAATTTCTTGCAAGGCCAGGCCCATTTTCCAGACGTTTGCAACTGCAAATAATGCCGACCCAGCAGCCACGACACCAGCCAAGTGCTCACTCCTGTCCGTATCTGGGCTGAAGGTACCGACATGGATAAATGAGTCGGGACTATCATTTTGTCGTACAAAAAAGGCTTGCATCAGGCTGTTGAGGAGACTCAGGGAAGGAAAACATCGAATTTTGAAGTTCGAAGTTGAGAATTTCAGCACCATAGATAACATTTCGTCCCGAGCTGCAGCCTGGCTAATGGACGGAGCCTGAAATGATGGCTGTCTTGTATAAGGGACAGTGGAAGACTGTAGGACTTGTGCTTCATCCAATGCAAGTTGCTTACCCTCGGCGTAGGCGTGATCCTGATTAGCAGGGGTCCACAACCAAGGGGATCTCTTGAAAGCTTCATAACCTTCCGCCCTAGCGCTAGATCTGTCGGTGTGGATCGGCACCGTCGGTGATTGCCCTTGAGATCCGTCGTTCATTTCGGTCACTAGATGAGCCCGAAAGGCATGCTCGGAGCCAGATGCCAGATGAGGCTCAGAATGCAGGTTCTGAAAGGTATCGTCGAAATCAAATTCTGTCTCTCTCAGGACCGAAAACAGGTCGAGGGGAATGGCTAAATTTGTAAAATCGAAGGGTGCCATCAAGTCATGTTCGTTCATGTGGCCTGTATCAGCCCCTTCAACTGGGTTGAAGTTGACGAAAGGATTGGTGGCAAGATTTCCAGTGTCGTCCATGGCGAAGTCGCCTTCGTTGGGACCAGTGAATGCAGGTAAACCTGTAGGAGGACCGCATTCACCCCTTTCAAATTCGACGGTCCTTGCATTTTCCCCCGAGCTAGCGATGTCGACTACGATAGGTTCGTCGACGGCCTGGGGGGAACCCTGCTCTACCTGGAAGCTGGACTCATAGCCAGGAGAACGGATGGTTTTGGCTCTTCCTCTCCGTCTTGGGCCGTTGTCTGCACAGATCATACCTTTGGAGTGGCAGCGTTGGCAAGGCCGTTGGTTGCTGCATTTGGTTTTTGAAGCTATACAGTTGCCACAAGCTTGCAGAGCGCGTTCTAGACCACGCGCTCTGGACCCATTCTTGTCTAGACCCTCATGGGTGGCCATATGCCGACCCAAAAGATCTCTATTGATGTGTCAGCAAACATTAACTGGCATCGAGTGATAGAAAGCAACTGAATCACCTGCGATTGAAACGCATCGAGCAGTGCGGACAAGCATGATTGCGGGGATTCTGGTCTGTGTCATCATGTTCAGCCAAGCCTCGAGACCGATAACGAAACAGCACTGACGGGAGAGCTCATGCCTCCTGAGATGGTCCAAGCGTTCGTATCGGCTGGAACACACCGAACACTCGTAGGACGAAGAGTGAACGGCGTCGCTGTGGGCTTGATCCGTTCCGAGACTGCTAATTGGGGACGGAATCGCCTGATTCGCCGAGGCTGATGGGCTTGCCTCCATATTAACGAGCTTACTCACCAGTCGAAACAAAGTAAAGATGAACGGAAAATTGGATTCTGTCAAAGAAGAGAGCTCCGGCGGGCGGCGTGCTGGAGGGGATAAACATGAGTTTTGACCGATGGGGGTGGCTGCGTATTCGGACCGAGAGGCGGGGGTGGCGTGGCTTGTTTCCCCGTAATTGATGCCACTGGCTTGATGAATTACCACATCTAGTAAGTGCTGAAGCTCTGGGTAACTTATGAATGGGCGGTAGTCAGAGCCGACTCTACATCGCTTCAGCTTTCAATTTTTTCACTAATTTGCCATAGAATCGCACTGATGAGCATCATGAAGGCCACTCAAACACCTTCTGGCCTGAGTCCTGTACACTTCTTTTCCCATGGCTCCACAGCCATGCTTGGTGAGGAATCACGATCCGCAGACTATTGGAAAACATGCGGCGACGCTGCTCTAGCCAACGGCATTGAGCACGTTGTGATCATGGTAAGCTATTCCGTTCTTCATAGCAGAGCTATAGCCCTTGAATGCTGACAATCAATTGAACTAGGGCGCACACTGGGCCGCCATCAACGACGAGATACACATTGCTACCAACCCGAACCCTTCCAAAGCTCCCATTGGTGGTGTCCATCCTCGAAAATACGTCGACTACAAACTGAACCCCGACCTCCCCATGGCTGAGCGGGTCATCAATATCTTAAAAAGTCAAGGCTTTAACTGCAAGCCAAACCCCAACTTCACCTGGATTCATGATGTCTACCTGATTCTTATCCGTACTTTTCCTAATGGATGCCCTCCCACGACTGTCATCAGTATGAACGCTCGCTTCGATCCTCACTACCACATGCGCGTGGGTACCGCCCTCCGCCACCTCAGACGTGAGCGCAACGTCTTATTTATAGGTTCTGGCGGTGCAGTCCATAATCTTTACAGGAATGTTTGGACTCCTTTACTTAAGCATGCAGATAATTTTGCAATGGAAACACCCCCTGGGAACTGGGCGCTGGACTTCAGACAAGAGTTTGAAGATGCCATCACGAGAAATACGGGCCCATTACTTCGAAAGGCTATGACTATGTTAATGAAACTGCCCATGTATCGGGACGCTCATGCTACAGATGATCACATCATGCCAGCTATGTTTGTTGCAGGGCTGGTTGGGTCTGTTGAGGATATTGGCACGCCAGTGGAATTGGGCGCTGAGGATTGGGAATTAACCAATATGTGTAATTCTCAGTATACTCTAGGGACTTGGGGCTCGATGAATAAAGTGGCCTAATTAGGTAGTTGGGATTAATTTATGCCATCGCGTCTTATCACCCTTGAATATTGCGTCATATGTTTTGCTTCTCCCTCTTTTCTTGCTCTGCACATACCCTAGAGTAAGTGAATTATGTTTCTACCAGTGACGCTGTTGCAGCAAGCATAGCCTTTCCCGCTCAACACGATCGGAAAATAGAAAAAAAGAGTCACTCGTTCAAGCTGGAGAGTACTATGCAGCAATTTACCAATTGTTGCCCAGGTGGTTTCCACAAAAGACCGAGATGCCATGGGTGAACTGTGCGATATGGTAGGAAGCTGGTTAGCTCAACGACGCAACTGCAGCCCGTGCCATTATTGGATGGAGGCACTGAAGAAAGACCGATTGGACTACCGGTATTTTTGGACCACGCAGAAAATATATCATTGGCTGAAAAGATAAATGACCCCACTCTGTCACATGCCAGATCCTCCTCCGGGTGAACTACGGCAAATCACTTTGATGGCCATGCCTAAATAGAGCTAGAATAGTGACTGGCCAAATGCTTATCTTATCAGCTATCAGTCTTTATCTAGAACGATAATCAAGGCCAGGCCAGCCGACAATATTCATAACTAAAGCCGCAAGAATAAGTTTCTCAGGCCGCTGCTAACCGAGAAGCTGCTGTGCATGCTTAAAAGCATCATGATCAAAGTTCTTGGCTGAAAACTCCATCGGATTCATACTGAACCCACCAACCTCGTCTTCATCACTCGTCTGGAATGCCATCTGTCGAGAAAAGTTTTGAACCATAGTAGCTCTCTCGTATCTTGCTTTCATGTAGAGTTTCAAGCACCCAGGGACCTCTGAAGGCGTGGTACCAAGAGGAAACAGAGCACCCAAGGCTGCTCCATCCTCAATAGCTTGAGCACCACCTTGACCTTGGTGAGGCAGGAATGGATGTGCGGCATCGCCAAGCAGAGCTGCAGAGTCACAGACCCAAGTATTCAGAGCTCTTCGGTCCCACAGTCTCCAGAGCTTTATAGTTGAGGGGTCTGCCATGCTCAAAAGTGTCTTCATCGGCTGACAATACTCATCGAATACGTCAAGCACATGTTCGGTTGTAGAGGCGTTGTTCCAGCCTGTAAGCAATCAGCTGAAATTCCGAGATCATTTTAATCACCCATCACTCACCTTCAGTACTGTCTTGGCTTTCGCCGTCTGGGTGGAGACAGACGAAGTTGAGTTCAGTATTATCTCTACCAAGCCGCGATTAGTGGGTTCCACAATCTTGATCTGGAAGCTCCTTTTGGAGTACTCACCGGCAAGGGTATATAACCAGTCTACGATTCTTTCCTTCCCAAATTTGGAAATCGCCGGTTCTGTCCACCAGAGGAGCAGTGACCGGGTTGGCTTTGGCTTTGGCAATTGGCACCAGAAACCGAAAAGCGCATCCACCCGACGGAAAGGTAGGAATGTTTTCACTACTAATGATTGGACGAAGTGTCGACTGTATTTCCCAAGGTTAGCCAACAGGGTTTAGGAACAAAATCACAGAAGGTCAGACTCACATGGACGCCATCAGCTGCTATAATGAGATCACCCTTATGGATATGTCCACCTTCGAGCGTGATTGTTCCCTTGGAAGGATCGCAGGAAACGACTCTGCTTCGCAAGTGGAGCTTTGCGGGATTCCCCGAAAGGTCGGGTGACATTGCAGTTACTTTGAGAGCCTCATGCAGATCAACGCGGTGGCTAAGCTGCCATGGCTATAAGAACAAGTAAGCGAGGCGATCTTATCGATCAAAGGTTGAAGATGAGGTTAGTTACCCAGCGATATTGCTCTTTGATACCTGACACATTCTTCCGACTGATCACATTGCCTTGGGAGTCCAAAACAGTGACCTACTTATATCTTAGCTTTTTTTTGTAGAATGTCGCACAGAATGGGCGGGAGCTCCGGCCAGTAATACTTACCCATTCTGTCTCGTTGGCTCCCCAGGTTTCGGGCTTTAAACCAAAGCGTCGCAACACACCATTGACATTGGGTGGGAGGTGGATTGCAGCCCCAAGCTCAGCCGCAAAGCGACTGGACTCGAAAATCTATGATAGTTAGTGTGAGCAATGGGAATTGGCTAAACTTTGATTACCTCTACGTCATGCCCTGCCGCGCGCAGAGCTATGGCAGCGGAAAGGCCTCCGATTCCAGCACCGGCGATCAAGACCTTGAGCGGCTTGGCCGCTGTTCCATTGGTTGTAGCGGCCTGATGAGCAGACATTGGTCAAAGAGATGACGAGATGCGAGTATAAAGCTGTTTAGGCAAATTTCAACTATAGGAATGCCTAAAGGTATGCACATGAACCGGGCAATAGCTGTCGCATCATATTAATGGTTGTACGAGCACTCTACATTAGAGACAGAAGGTCTACAGTATAATTCAATGGCATCTATCCTAATTTCCGAAATAGGACTTGTCATCGGATGTACATTTTCGAGTTGGTTGGTTAGAAAGAGCTTCGGCCCCTCTGATTCCGAGAGGCAAGCGACGTTCCGGAAATTGTGTGCGTACCTGTCGGAAGTGGTGGGGTTAGAGGAAGAGTCGGCCAATCTCAGGTTCTCAACCTCGAACTCGTTCAATATCGCGGTCCGGTCGGAGTTCATGAAAAACAATTATGTGCTCCAACAATAGACATAAGGAGATTTTCTGCGATCCCGACACTGTTTCTGGGCTATTCCGAACCTAGTACTAATTGACAGCGTGGAGCCCAAACCTTTCTGTACCCAGAGCCGGAAGTTCCATGGACTTAGATATTAGATAGTGAAGCACCGAGATTGGCCCGGAAGGTGTTTAACTGGCACGAAGCAAACTGATAAACTCTTGCTTCAAGTCTTTAATGGGTCTTGCAAAGGCAGCCCTCTGTAGTACTTGGCACCGATGATGGATAAGTCCACCATGAGCAGTCCAAGTAAAAAGTCTCTTTCTAGTCTCATCGTTCAAGCGAGGAATCAAGTGGCTTTTGGAAGATCTTTTTGTATCTTATCGCTATTTTAACCGAATTCTTTGATATACTCAGTTGATTGTTTGCTTGTACATTCAACCTTGGGACCTAAAACTGCCTCTCGTAGATATCATAACCCCAAAGCCTTGGAGAATTCCCCCTCATTTTATGGCTATGAGATATTGAAAAGTGCTTCTGTCATAGTATATTATAGTACCGTAGTAATATGAGGCGAAATGCTTTATATTAAGCGTGGATAAATAATTGCCAGTCCTCCTCCAATCCAAGCAACACATGGTACCACTCAATGCCCGCATAGTGTGCCAATAATACCATCCAAACCACTCAAATCCCTCTTTGAAAAACCCACAATAGTACAGTAGAAGCTTCACCAGCGTATCAAGGGCGAATGCCACCTTTTGGCTTGGCTCCCGTGACCGTGCGGCGACCATTATCAGTTCTTGATCCAAGGAATCGCCATCTACTGACTCTTACCCGTAGCCCACGGCTGAGTCATTTGTCGAACTTTCTTGCCAAAGATGTACACCGGAATACCAAGTATCCCAAGCACGCCAAGAATGATGGCGCAAATATTGAAAGCGCCATCGTACCCGACCCTTTCAATGAACTCAAGTGACCCGTAGGAAAGACCAAAAGAGATGACACCGCGAGCGAAACAGAGAACTACGAGAATAGCATCGCTGCGAGCGGGATAGCTGTCAATAGCGAATGTGAAGGAAGCCACTACTATGCCCACAAATCCGAAGAATTCGGAGTTGAATGTGACAACGATGGCCGACCAGTGCCAGTCGTAAGGGTGCTTGCAAGCTTGTCCAAAGATGACGGTGCTGATTATACCAACCACAAATGGCAGGATAAGAGGTATCAGTCGGTACTCAGGCTGAATATCGTACATAATTAGACCAAGGTCAGTCTGGTATGTAGAAGAAGACTCACCTCTGTGACCCCTTTGTTTCTCTTGCTCAAGGTTTTCACGACATAGTCGCTTAGATACCCCTGGGCAGGGACGACAACCATCGATACGACTACCTGTCCTGCAAAAACAAACCCTAAATACTCGGCTTTGAACTCGTACGGCGGTTGAAGAAGTACGCCAGCAAACACGGCGCCAAAGATGACGAAAATACCCAAGAACGCGCCGCTGCAGAGAACAAGCCATAGGATGTTGGGGAATAGAATCACTTGCATCATTTGCTTCCAGCAGTCGATCGCGTCTTGCCAGCGAGGTTTGTTGTGGAACAGGGCCACATCGTAAGCGAAAGTCCGAGCAGGGTAGTTCTCGTAGTCGATTGGGGGACGCCGACTGGTCGTAACAGTCGCATGCTCGGCAGCATTCTCCCCAGGCTTGGAGCTGCCATCAGTAGGACTGACTATAGACAAGTTAGAGGGATTAGAATTCATGGTGGATTGATACTATTTGTCTGAGTTGAGTTCAACTTACTGATTGAAGCCTTTGATCGAGCGAAGCGAGTCTCGGGAACGATAATGGCAGCTGACACAAGGCACAAACCGTTGATGATGCCAAAAATGCCATACCACCAGCGCCAACCAAGATTGGCGGCAAGATAAGAACTGGCAACAGTAAGGCACGCTGTACCCAGGACCTGAGCCGCGCAAAACCAAGCAATCTTGGAGCCTCTTTCATGTAGGTAATATACCTCCTAATATTGAGGAAGCGCCGTCGTCAGCCTATCTTCATCGACGACAGCCTTCGCAAGTACTCACTTGTACCATGATGGGGCAAAGAGCTTCGGCTTGTCCAGCTGCCAGACTCATGATGTTACGACCGGCAATGTGCGACGTTAAGCTTTTGCTGAAGGCACACCAGATACAGCAAGCAACGAGCAGCACAAGGGAAAACAGGTAGATAGGCCGGCGACCAACAGCGTGCGCTACTGGAACAAAAATGAAGTTACCGATGCCAATAAAAAGGGCAGGGTAAGTGACCAGGTCGTGGGTCCGAGGATCACCACCGTAGCTGGCTTGAACTTGGGGCAGGATTGCGCCGAAGGAAGATGCCATGAGGGTGGCAGTAGCTGCAAAGACAGAGACGTTGACAACGAGTACAATCTTGCGCCACGACGGAAGATTGAGAGGATCGCGAGGGTCCGTAGTAGGTGTCGGGATGAGAATGACGTCTCCATCGTCCTCGAATAACTTGATGGTTCCGGGAGCAGGGCGGTGATCTGTCGACTCAGCAGCTGGAGCTGTATCCTCGACATGACAAGTCGAGATGGACTTATCGGGATCCATGCCAGAGGCCATATTGGAACCAATTGATACCGAAAACAATGTTGTTTCGAAACAGAGATTGAGAATGGTTTCACGAAGACGTTCGTGATGAAAGCGCGCTGATAGAAAACCAGGGAGATGGGAAAGAATAAGCCTTTATACGCACAGTCCCGTATCGAAACCATCGGCCCGCATAATCAAGGCATCGTGATTTCGATCCGAGAGGAGGTAGCTATTCTGGGATGGCCCTTGACAATTGGCAATGCTGCTGTTGGCTCATCCTCGCCACGAACCCCAACCCCAGCCCCACGGGGCCCCGGATTGTGGGACTCTTCCGGAGGAAAAATTAGCCGAGGGAACCTCTAACCTCTCTTGGATTAACGACCAGAAACCTATAGACCCCTCATTCTGACCCTCGCCCTAGGTCGCCACTCCAATTCCGTTTCCCGCAAAATCGCGGACAAATACTTGATAAGGAACTGGGTCTCAGCACATCTTCCTATTTGCAGGCTTCGACACCATGGACGCCCCGCAACACGGCATTGCCAAGCGTCGAAACCGCGCATGCGATGAGTGCGCCCGGCGTAAAATCCGGTGCGGTTCTGGGCGTCCGTGTAACCCCTGCTTGCAGCGAGGTATAGGTCGCTACTGCGATGTGCCCTTATTCACTGGCACTGGGTGAGTTCCCGTATTACCCAGCTCTCAACTTCCTTGGCGAGGGACTTCTAACATTTCTTCTGAGTGATACTTTAGATGTGCATGGTGAAGCACGCCAGCCGCTTCGTGTGCTCCCTCGCGGGACTGATCAGCCCGCTGATCCAGATGTTGCACTACTCTATGAGAGAATTGCTCATCTAGAGGAGCAGTTAGCTCGCCTACAGAAGCGTCCCTCAACCACACCAGTCGAGCCCACATATCCACCAGTGGTTGGTGTCACGTTCGACATTGAGGAGCTTGATTACTCTATGGAACACCTGAACTTGGGCTTAACAAGTAATGATAACGACCCAGAGGATGAAACTACCCTATTTTCATATTTGGATTGTCATCTACTCCGATTCTCATTGCCTTCCAGGATCACTAGTACTAGAGTTGTTCGCTTCGTTTTAGACCAGCTAGGTTGGCTTCACTGCGCCTTGAATGCGTCTGAATTCGAAGCTGAGCACGAGAAATTCTGGGATTTGCTCGAGTCTCAGTCTCCTTATCAACAAGAGCCAGGGGCTTCATTCAGCTGTGTATACCTGGCCATCCTCTCGGTGAGTATGTCCGCCATCCTCTTAGGGACAAGAGTTTGTGGGCAGTTGCTGACAGAAATGACTCGCTCAAGGTAGGTTTCTACTACATGGATATATCCCATGAAGCTGTGCAGAACTTTGCTTTTTACAATACCAAAGGATCAACCCTTCCTGTACCCAAGACGGATGAAGATCTAGCCATCCTATCGCGCCATTGGTATTGGGCTGTGCTTCAGTCCCTCGAAGACAGTGATTTCCTCGGCAAGCCCAGACTTTCAACAGTTCAAACTATTGCCATCTTAACATTGGTAAACTCGAGCTTTGGACAGAATGATCGGGAGTGGATGTTAATCGGGATTGCTATCAACATTGCCCGTATCTTGAACATGCATCGACTAGCCAATGAACAGACACTGGCCAAGCGGATATCTGCACTCCCCCAGTGGCGCAGTCTTGCGCAGCGGAACCTCGGTCGTAGACTATGGTGGACGTTGGTCATTTGCGACTGGTGAGTGAGCGTCTGTCCCAAGAGCAGTATAACCAGGGTACGGTTCGGTTAACAGCATTCTTCTAGGATGGGTGTCATGAGCAATCGCCCGACTATACCACAAAATAGCTTCGACACAGTTCTCGATGTCGAAAGCGGTGCTGACGATATTATGACCTGCGAAGTTACCAGCATTTCGAACGAGGCCTTCTCCGATCTGCCTTCGAGCCTTTCTTATCACCAATTGATGGCCAATCTAGCTGGAGTAATACGTATATACGTCAAATCTGGTCGCAGTTACGCACCTCAAAACTTGATTACAGCCATGCATGAGGTTGAGAAACTGCAAAGCCAATTTCCTGAATGGCCATTGTCGTCTGGGGAATCCAGTGACAATATTGAGGCTGCATTCCCTTGGATACCTCTTCAGCAATATTTTGCTCTCCACGCCATCCAATTCATGCGGTTGACAATAGCAAGATTCTTCTTCACTCGGTGGATGAAACGACAGCCGGATCCTGAAGGTCTACATATGAAGGCTTGTAAGGCTGCAGAGATTATTGTGGCACAGAAGAGACAATCTGTACCAACTATCTACCGCAGGAATTGGTTAGTTAATATCTTGCTAGCCTTCTGATGAGCGTCCTCTAATCTTTTCTGATCTTTCATAGGATAGTTTGTGCAGCTACTGTAGCTGCTGGCGTATTCCTCTGTCTCGATCTTCTTTTCTTTAGCACTGGCGAAGATACTACACAGATACGACGTCGAAGAGAGTCGGTACAGATATGCATCGATGCGTTACAAGAGATGGGTTCAACGAATGTGGTATCGTCACGGGGTTCGGCGGTTTTGGATGCTCTTTTGAAAATACACCTGTCTTGGTCTAACACGGCTGTTCCGGACCACGAGTCCTTGAGGTATGTCATTGCTCAAGTCCACCAAGCTCAGGCATTGGCACCAGAGGCAATTACCCAGTGGGAACGCCCTAGAAAGTTTCTACATCCACAGCCAAACTTTTACGGTCCAATGGAGACTACGCCTTCATGGAACCCAACTGTCTCGCCTCAATACGGCCAATTGGGATTGAGTACAAGTGCCCCCTTGTCTAAAGCCACTGCTGAAGGAACAGAACTTGGTACGGAATCACAAAAGGGAGCCGACTCTGACATGCAGTATGCTTGGGATTATTTGATGAGCGCCAGTACTCCTCACCCAACCACATCACGAACCGATAACTCGGAGCTGGAGGAGTTGGAAGATTTCGACAATCCATTTCAGTTCGACGAAACGATGCAGGATATGATGTACCTATCAAATAAAAGTTCACGTTAACTGTGTCTGCACTGGGGCTCACTACGGAAGTTTAGGAATAATTAGAAGATTATGCTTGGATTAGTATATAATGGGAATGCAGTAAAGTATAATGATTTTTTATTTTATTGGTTTATTTTTTTTAAAAAGAAATCCTTCAATAGTTGAACAAGTGGTAAGAACATATTTATGTGTTCAAACTAAGGCAATCTTGACCCAAGAGCTATTGTATGGCCTAAAGCGCACTTAGGTATATAAAAATACCCATAGATGTTGTCCTTATACCAAAATAAAGGACTCGTCACAGTAAAATAATTACCTACATATCGCATTTTGGCCAAGACAATCACTGGAAAGAATCTCTTCGCGAGTAGCTGAGGAGTTCTGGGTCAAGGATCGGTACTTCTTTTTGTTCCTCGTATTGAGAAATAAACTATCTTAAAGAATGTAATGTGGTGAAGGGGCCTTGTTATCAGCCTATAACATCATTAATGAACGTGTCTCCATCTTCCACTTGGTCTTCAACCACAATCAATATTTCTCCACGCCAGCGAGACGAAGTAGCTGAGAAGTCAGCTTAGGCTTCTCCAGCGGCTCATCTCTCTCGTCAGGGTCAATCTTCCCGTCAACCATAGCCTTGCCGTGCGAGTGCAAGTTACAGTGAGGCCAGTGTGTCGTAGTTTCCCACTTCTTGAAGATCTCACTCTTCTTCTTGCGGTCCTCCTCAGACATAAAGGCAGCGGGTGTGTAGCACACATATATGATGGTGCGGATCTCGTTGCTTTCAGGAAATCTTGCGAAATGCATGCTGCGGCTGTCCCAAAGAATCAGATCACCTGGCTCGGCGCAGACCTTGATGAGCTCACAGCCCTTCTCTTTGAACCAAGGCAGCTGATGATCCTTGAAGGGGTAGAAGTCATAATGTTTGGCTCCAATACCCTGGGTCCGATCAGGAGGGTTGAGTGAAAAGAACTCATCAAACAGTCGAGAGGAGCCCTTCATGAGAACAAGGCCACCATCATCAGGCCCAGCACGTGACAGGTTGATGATACCCTGTACACAGGACAAGCCCTTGCGCTCCGGAGCCTGATCAACATGAGGCCATGGAGACCAGCTCACATCTTTGCGGTTGGGAAAGGTGACGTTGATGGTATCGAAGGAGACGGTGAGTTCGTTGGTTCCCCAAATTTTCTCAAAAGCTTCGAGAACGCCGGGCTCTTGGCGGGCATCCCAGACATACTTTTCGTGAGCAGCACAGTAGTTGAGGTACATGCCTGCCTTGAAGCTTTGAGGCAGGTGACCCTCTGTCCAGGTGAAGGGGTCTTCCAGATCCAAGCCCTTATTGAAGCCTGTGATCCACTCAAGCATCTTTTGTCGATATCCAAGGGCACGATCCTTGGGAATAGCGCCCTTTAAGACAACATAACCATCTCGGAAAAAGTCATCTCGCCAGTCGCCAAAGGTCTGGTCATAATAGTCATCCAAATTGGCCGTGACATGAAGAGGAGGATGAGAAATGGTAGTGGTCATTGTTAAGACGATTCAGTCAATTCTTGCGAAAGGATGATCAAAAAGATTACTGGTTGATTGAGAGGCCAGATTGTGCATGGTATTTTGAATGATCAAAATTGAATCGAAAGTCCATACCTTACCGCGCTTAAGTATAGGTAGGCAGAATGGACGAAGCGTATCAAGTGACATACAAGATTGCAGGCATCGAGATTCATTGTGAGCCTCAACTGACACCAAAGTCGATCAAACCGATGTGTTGCTGCTCCGTCCATGTGCTCTCCCCGTTTCCCCGTTCCCCACGGGGAATCCAGAGCCATTTACGTGGGGTTGGGGAAAAACATCGTGACTCCATAAGCTGGTCCGCTCAAGGATCCACCCCCTCTCGGAACAGAGTGAAGTGGGCTGGCTAATTCCGACGGAAGTGACCCAATTATCGCGTTGTTAGCTTCGTCGTGTGCGATATCCCATGACATGAGTTGGAGGTTCATAAGAGGATCAGAAAATCCTGGCTCGGGTTAAGTGCTGTGTAATCAGTCTACAGTTTATTCCTCAGCTATTTCTTTTACCCATCCCTTATCAATATGCCAACCGTTCAACCATTGCAAGTTGCAAATTTGCAAGTCTCTGAGCCCACGATAGGCCACAATGGATACATGGGCTTTAAACCCCGAACAGAGGTGTTACCTAAAGGATGGAACGGCTTCAATTCCAGAGTTCTTTCGGAAGATATAATTGTCCATCACGATTTTGGCATCAAAGTTCGAGATGGTTGTACCTTGTACTGCGATATCTTCCGGCCAGCCAATTCATCAGAGAAGGTTCCGGCAATCGTCTGCTGGAGCCCTTTTGGAAAGAAACACAACGGTATCGGCATGATGAAAAGACTTCCATGGAATTGTGGTATCGCTCCCGGTGACTTGAGCGGTCTTGAAAGATTCGAGGGACCTGATCCCGCCGAATATTGTCCTCGCGGGTTTGCCATTGTCAATGTCGATGCACGTGGAGCAGGCGACTCGGATGGAAGCATCGTCATCATGGGTACTCAAGAGGGCGAGGATGGACACGATGTGATAGAGGGCCTTGCAGTTCAAGACTGGTGTAACGGCAATATTGGTCTGGCTGGCAATTCTCATCTTGGCATTGTCCAATGGTTCATTGCTGCCACTCGTCCACCTTCACTGAAAGCTATTGCCCCATGGGAAGCTTGCGGGGACCTCTATCGCGAACAATTTGTCCGTGGCGGGGCCTGGGATAATGGCTTGTTCGACCTCATTACGCGCCAAGTCATACGGGGCCGCCATGGTCTTGAAGACTTCCGCGAAATGTATCGACGGTGCCAAACCATGAATCCATATTGGGAGGATAAGCGAGCCAACATCAAGAACATCAACATTCCTACATATGTTGTGGCCTCTTACTCGACCTTCGTCCATACCATGGGGTCAGTGCGAGGTTGGCTCGATGTCCAGACTAGTGAGAAGTGGCTCCGTTGGGACCCATATCAGGAATGGTATGATCTCTGGTGTGTGGACGAGTCTAAGGAAGAACTGGCCAAGTTTTTCGGATACTATCTCAAAGATCAGAAAGATAATGGGTGGGATAAGACCCCTAAGGTTCGCATGAGCAGCCTTCGCTTCGGTAACCAGGAACCCATCTACCCGATTGAAGAAGAAGATTTTCCTATCCCCAGAACCCAATACAAGGAGTTCTTTTTTTCCAAGGATAATATTCTTCAATCGGAAGCGCCCGGAACAGAAAGCTTTGTTACATACGACAGCGAGATTGGCGACCCGATAGACTGCGTTCGCTTTCGACATACCTTCAGCTGCAAGACTCGTCTGATGGGCCTGCCCAAAGCAGTTGTTTATATGTCCTGTGATGATCTCGACGATATGATTGTCTACGTTTTGATTCGCAAGCTGGATCGCCAAGGAAAGGAGCTACTAAACCTGAACATTCCTTGGAAAGCCGCGCCATACGATAAGATGGACGACATCCCAGTCAAAGAGCTGAGCAACCTGCTTCTGTACTTTGGCCCTCTAGGTGTACTGAGAGCCAGTCATCGTGAAGTGGATTCAACTCGATCTATTCACCCTCAGTATCCATTCCACACGCATTCCAATGTCCAGAAGATTCCTCCTGGCCAGGTTGTCGAACTTGAGATCGGACTTTGGGCCATGGGAATTGACTTTGAAGAAGGCGAAAGTCTTTCTGTTCAGATCTCTGGACAGTATCCTCTCATAGCAGAATACAAGGAGGCAAAGGCAGCACCGATCGAAGAGCGAAACAAAGGAACTCATAAAGTTCATATTGGAGGCGCTTACCCTAGTCGAATTATTTTGCCATTTGTTTAGATAGATGACTATAGTTACATATAGCAATCGTCATCATTTCCCTTCTTAGAGAAACTCTTTCAAAAGGCACTACTGATTATAAAAGAGCATTCTGTTGGAGGGAAAGGCGGCCCGTAAATGTTTGATTAGCATCTTAATCAAGCAGCAGCTGTATAATGATCTTAGAAAGGTAAAAGCACTACAAAAACCAGAAGCATAAGAAGACTCTGAGGCAGAGCAACGTGCTGTATATACTATTGCATGTGTTTTTGACACATCATCTTGGGACGTTCCTGCTTTTCACAACGGAGTATAGGCCGGAGAGTGTCAAACAGACTCGTATTTACTTGTATCAACACGTAGTACTTTCTCTTTTTACTGCCTCATGTATCAAATAAAGAAATTTAGTGGTAATGGCATAAGAGTTCACATAAAGTCTTCTGAGCTGAGTAGGCTCCTCGAAATTAATTAATCATGACGCTCTTCACAGACAATGTCTGAAGGTACAATGTTCAATTCAACGGTGCGTATCCTAGATAATTTTCTAACTATAGATCATACTAATGCCGTGGAGGAATGACTGGGAGAGTAATGTAGTTTTCATATTGATCCCCAAAGTGTATAAAGTTGGTGCCTGCAAAAACAGATGCCGACCTGGTGTTGCTGTCAGTTATCTCTCATATTCCAAAAATTACTGAAGATGGTGCCGAACACTTACCGGTCCACCGCATTTGTATGTTGGAAAAGTCCGCAGCCCTGCGTGTCACCAGAGCTGATCTCGAAGATCAACTTGCCTCCCTTTTCAACCACGACATTGGTTGGCCAGAGCTCGATGTCCACCGGATAAATCTCCTTGTTAATAACAGGTTGCACATCGCTTGAAAGATACTCCCGCAAAGGTAGCCATGGTCGGTTCTTGGGGTGATCTTCGTTAACTTTGCGCAGGCTTACACGAAGCCATCCCTTGCAAACAGGAACATTATCTCCAGATGAGCCTGTGTAGAAAACCTCTTTGCCCTCAGGAGATAAATGTCGGACTGTAACAAAAACATCAATATCGGGATCCTGAACTGCTTCAGCCATCTCGACCGAAATATTCAGGTGGGCAACTATATGGCCGGTGATTTCGGTTTCAGTTTCGAACGCCGTTGTGGTGAATTGTACTAGCTGCGGGTCTTTCAATGAGCCGAGAGCTTTGTACGAAACCACTGCATCTTTATTTGTGTCGGAGAAGGATGGCGCCAAACCAAGATCGCTATCCAGATAGTATTTGGTGTACTGAGTTCGTTTGATGGGCCACTCGTTCTCATCACGAATAGGAAATGTCTTCTCTCCTTTGGGGTCGTTGAAGCCAACGTCGCCTTTACGCAAACGTAGACTCACTGGCGGAACCTGTCCGGTAGTCCAGCCTTGATCATCCTGACCCTTCAAGAAAGCGTCAAGGAAACTTCTTTGAACGGCTACCTCCTCGGGATAATAAAACGGGAGATCATGGCGACCAACGATGAAGCGTAAAAACTTGTGCTTGGAGCCAGCCCAAAGGTAGCCTTGCACGTTTCCTCTCAAGTGCAGGAGAATACCTCCCCAGTTCGCGACTGATAGAACAGGAACTTCGATATCTTCCAAGTTGTACTCCTTCGAAGCGTAGTAATCATCATTGCGAAAGCGGTTGCGTTCATTATCGATGTTCTGATCTTGGCAGTTGGCAATGCTGCTTAAGCGGTCAGGCGTTTTCATGTTGACATCACGGGAAGTCAAGCTCACAGTTCATCTTGTGAAAGATCTCCTTCAATGGTATCCTCACCCCATTTATCGCTAGCTCGACCAGGGCGGCCGTATTGGTTTGTGATAACCTGACGATTCCACCAAAACCGAATGAACTCGTTGGAGAAGATACCACCATGTCGACAGCGGTCACGATAGTAATCAGACATGCCTTCCCATGGAACAATAGCGGCTAAGCCCTTGGGTCGACGGGCCGCAACCCGCCATTGGCTTCCTGCCAAAGAGTCAGTACATATCCGGAGTCCGATTGACCCGCCATTCAAAATTACTCACCGGCATAATAACTAATTCCCAACAAGCCAACCTTTCCTGATGACCAAGGTTGAGATGCTGCCCACTCAACCACATCAAAGAAGCACTCGCTCGTTCCTCTAGACATGGTGTCAAGTAGACCAGGCGATTGCCCGAGTCCTCGCTCGTCGGCACGAACGACTGCGTAGCCATTCTTGGTCCAGAAAGTAGGCTCAGGAGTCTCCCATGCAGCGTATTTTGACCGATGTTCATCAGGAACATCACTATAGGACTTGGCATGGAAACTGGGAGATTGATCGTGAGGTTAGTGGTTGCCTTTGGATAGCCAACCTGATGGAGAATTACTTACTCTCCGTACCAGATATCCTTTCCGTAAGGACCATAAGTTACAAGGACAGGGTACTTCTGGCCCTTGTCCGAGTCGATTGGACGATATACGTTGCAACGAATGGGAAGCTCTGAGATTTTCAGAGGTATGCTGACATTCTTCTCGAAGATAAGTCCATTCTCGTCGTCGACTGTGACCTCCCGAAGATCTCGAATATCATTAGGCATGCTGACTGTGGATTTAGTTGTTTTCTTTGAAGTGAATAGTGCTTTTCTTTGGTGATTGGCCTGGAAGTAAAGGATGTCTTGCTTGCTCATATAGCCAGCGACCCACACTCTAGTTCATCCTATCGGAATGCCGGTACTATTTGAGGAAGCCTGTTTCGGCTTTCCGAGCGGGGGTGGCACTACATGCAAAGACCGACGGAGAGCCTGACACATTTTTGATGTTTTCATCGGACCGTGCGCGGAGTCTGGAAGGCCTTGGACGGCTAATTCAACGTGAAGCTAGGCCAGAGCCATCTAGCTACAGAGTCTGGCGCAGTGATGCAACTTTCAGTTCCAGCGGGACCTCTCCCATGCACGTTGAGATTCCAGCGCTCATCTTTGATCGCTAAGTACCGCTTCTAATCGCTCTACTAGCTCTGTTCTCTCCGATATATGGCGACTTTCGTAGCTTGCACGCCAATACTTTCTAAGGTATAAGTAACAGCGACTTGATAATAGCTAGAGTCATGTTCCTGTTAACTATTTGAACGCACCACCTCTCAGTGATATAATTTAGTAATCGTAAATAACATAGTTGAGGCTCTAGGAGTAAGATCTTGCGGCCTCATCTTTTCTCGATTCCAATGGTCAACTGCCAACTTTCTGTATTAATGTGGTTATTGGATTACGTGTGATATGCTCCGTTGTACCAGTTTCGAAAACACTTCCAACATAGTACTCAAATTGACATCAGCACTATGTGGTAATCCTTTGACCTGTGAAGAAGAACTTGGCGACAAATGATTGTGGCCGATCATTATAGAGTAGTGTATAAGATATGTCAAATATAAAAGCGATAACAACTCTGCAACTGCACAGTGCATTCCATCATCTACCATTCTCCCCCAATCTTGTAGCGGGTCAGTTGCGGATACCAATGACCACCAGTGCACTCCCAAGCCCGGACCAAGCCCTGCAGTAACAGACGTGTTAGTCTTGCACCAAGAGCAAGGGACAGGTGTTCTGTTCTTACCGATTGTAGACGGACCCCATTCAGCATCACTGTCACGAATACTAATTCGGCGCGACTCGAGCCATTCGGGCGTTCGGTAAGGTCGAGGTTTCGGTTGATGGGTCTGTAGGGTGGAATCCGCCGGTACTGAGTCGGCCAATGGGCAGGAGAATCAATTGGCTGCGACACAGTTTCGTTCTCCTGTCTGGTTGACACGCATTCTTGTTCGTCTCGCCCTCCGGTCAAATGCATACGGTAATCGTGGAGGGTGGTTTCCAAAGATTCGGTCCCTTCTCCATTCCATTGAACCGTGGTTGTGATAGACATGATTTGCAAGTCTGTGTACGGATACGGGCTGGGTTCAGTGAAGGCCAAAAGAAATTCAAGCAATGGTAATGAGAGAGATAGGTCAAGTTGAAGGAACTAGATGAGGAGAAAAAGCATCAAGGAAAGAACGTGAATCGTGAATCCGGACTCGATTCGTTGCATGAGGTCTTAACTGGACGCTAGACCAACACTGGGCATCATGCCGGTTTCCCCCCACCCCCACTTCTTCCGACCTTCGCAGTCCCGTGAAGTCACCGGAGGCAACGTCGGGGGATCTCCGAACTCCGAGCCCTTTATGTGGAACCGGGTTTATTAAAGCATGGAAAGATGAGATCAAAGTATGAGTGTCTTCAATGAACAACGGCCAAGTCTAATTCATAATTCGGATTTACTCTTTGTTGCCGATAACGTTATTATTCGAGCCCCAAAAGATGGTAGCTCCAGCCCAAGACTCCATCGGTGAAGCCGTACTAGAGAGATTGGTCGCTTGTTCAGTTGATCAAAGGCTTCACAATGTACGTTATCGCCAAAGGCAGTTACATCTCCTCCACCAATTTCTGCGTCAACATTCGACCGAGATCTGCGATTTGATCATCCAAGATTCGGGCCATACACATGAAGAAAGCTGGCTTGAGTTGTCATTGACGCTCATCACGATCAACGAATTGTATGAGCAGCTCGATTTCGATGATGCTCTGAGGCGCGAATACACAGTTAGCCGTAATGAGAGCTATATCAACTGCCGAGCCCCCCATGGCATTGTTCTTATTCGCCCAGGATCATATACCATATTCTACTCAATCCTTTCTGCTACTGCTGCTGCATTGGCCGCGGGGAATTGCGTCGCTGTTCAGGTAAGATATTGCTACCATTCTAAGTAAAATACTAATTTTTAAGCTCTTGAAGACAGCGAATAAGCCAAATGCTCTAATGTCATTTTTGACGGAGCATTTCAAGGTTCTAGACCCCGACGTGTTTGCCATTCTGACAGCTGCACCCGAACCAGCCCTGCTCTCGCAATGCTTCATCGTTGACCAAGCCGACCTAGATGGTCATAAAAGTGGGGTTCTGCACCCTGAGCCGCTGCCGTACATAATTGCCGTGGTAGACAGAACTGCTGATGTTACCAAAGCAGCCCAAGCACTATGTACGGCAAGCTTCTCATTCAAGGGCAAATCACCATATTCTCCAGACTTGGTTATTGTCAATGAATGGATCATGGAGGCTTTTCTACAAGCTTGCATACGAGAACTAGGTGACGATCCAGGCAACTTGGAGAACGTAGAATCGCTATTAAAAGCTGGAAGCCAATCTTCCGCAAATGGAGACATAATTATCCTCAGGAACAGCGACTCAAAATTTGTCTACGATACATCAGGGTTAGAATGCCCCGAGACTTCCTTATTGCTCTTGTCAATTGTACTGATTGTTTGGCAGAAACAAGGTCGCAAAATCACCCGGAAGCTCGCTTCATGTCTTCGCAAGCACGGGTCTAATCGCAAGTGCCACAACAGCTTCACAGTAGTCAGTTTGCCCAGACCCGAAATACCCCCTGTCATATCTCACATCGTCGTCAGTGGTACACTCCTTGCCGGTTATTATTTCGGTGATACCAAGACATGCAAGTTTTTGCATCAATCACTTAACGCCAAGATGGCATGCGTCAACAACATACCTCTAAGCGTTCTTGGTAAGATGGAATCTTCACCACCCCATTCATTGTCTCACTAGCCTGCTAACACAGAGATCTTAGTCGGACCTGTTAGGCCAGAGACAGCATCAAGTCCCACCCATATTGATCTCTGCTATAACCTTGACTTCATGTCAAAGCCAATCCCAGTCTCTGTTTCAACGTCCAAGGATGAGAATCTTCTTCCAATAAAGGCTAGTGACTTTGGTCCCAAAGGATTGAAGTTGGGCCAGCAACGAGAATCACTTCGACAGCTTAGTATGCAACCCTTGCGCGCCATCCAACAACATTCCGGCAGTGGGTCAGGATTTTTTGATCAGGGTATTTTGACTGGACTCGTCGCATTTGTGTTGCCGTCTGTTGTTGCATTGGGCTGGATTGTATTTCAAGGAGTCAAATATCTTTGGGCATTGTATTAAATCTTTTCATGGTCTTGTTTCTCAACACCATTGCGAGAATACTAGTATCGCTACTAATCCCTTCTTGTACCTAAGTGATATTGTCTATTACAAATCCCATCATCATATAATGTTTCAAATACCAGCTAATTAGCCACTCATAGACATTCATGTCGTCGAACCAAAGCAAGAAGATGTACGATCCACCACAGACCCAGTGATCCGAAGTCCAGGTTCCTCCAAGCCTACCTTGGCGCGCCATGGCAGAGCCCACTCCGCTGATACCGGCCAGATCGGACAGCAATAGTGAAAACTGTAGAATCCCCCATACTGTGATATCTTTGAAATATCGTGTAATAGCGGCGGAAAGGAAAGCAACTACTGAAGCAAGGCCGCCGCTACGGTGGAAGAGAAAGGCTTGATCTGGATCGTACTTTGAGTTAGGGGCCATTGAGGGCGCCAGTTGGATCAGTGAAGTTGTTACGGTTGTGATCTCTTAAGTCACGGAAAGCTAGGTAGGCAAAATGGTTGTATTGTACTGAAGCTTGCTAGAATCAGAATGATTGCAGCCGTGGCGAAAGACAAAGGATTCCTTTATGATACCCCGCCGAAAGGCCTGGGGCACGTGAGTCCGTTGATACGCGGGTCCGAACAAAGTTGCGTAACAGAGGTTGAGATATGCTCCTCCAACGGCAGTGACTAGATCGATCCATTTGAGAAAGAAGGTGTGGAATTTGAAGGTTTTGCTGTCCATAGCTGACATAATTCTTGTGAGAATATGGGGGAGGTCGTTTAGTTGTTGTTCTTAACGCGTAGATGAAATGCTTAATTGAGTAGTTCTCTCATCATCGTTTCTGAACACTTGGATACCTTATATAAAGAGAGCACAGTCAGTAGTTCATTCATTGGGCTGTAAGCGCTAGGATATTGGTAAATAGTTCGTCTGATCAATTTTGGTTGTTTGGACTTCGGTAATCTCCAAAAGTCCGTCAGTCATCGCAAGGTTCAAATATGTCCAACGCAATTGTAAACCGACTCTATTTATGAGTAGCTCAGTGAAAGCTGTCTTCTATAGGAAATATTCTTCGGGGTCTTTGACCTCAATTCCTCGCCTGATCCAGACTCTATCAATACCCATATCATCAAGGCCACTATCCAATATTAGCTGGATATATCATTGAACTGTATCTGGCGAAGCCACATACTCATCTTTCATGGTGATGACCGGTTCCAGGCGACCCTCTGAAGGGTTTGGGTTACGAAAGATGACACTTTGTTTCTAAAAGGGACGTCAGGACTTTCCGTGTTGTGTAACACTTGGCAACATACCAAACCCAATGTCAGATGAATACCAGGAGGTGTGACCGTTATCTTGTCATTAGGCTCGTTACCATCGATGGCTGAAACAATGTTTTTGGCGACACATTCGGCTTGAGCCACGCCTGGTCGGGCTGCCTTTCGAGCACCAGTATCTGCTACGTCTCCCACAGCGTAGATATTCGCATATTGAGCAGCGTCAAGTTGAAGCGTGGGCTTTACTCGGAGGAAGCCGTTGGCGGGATTAATAAGAGTCCCAGGTTCCACGGTCAGTCCGTCGAGAAATTCTGTATTCGGCACTTGCCCAACGGCGGGGATTACAAGGTCTGGAACCAAGGTTTTGCCGTGCTCAGTCCTTAACATAGGGGAATTTCCGCTGGTTCCTGTGTTAGTCGAAGTTGTGGCAACCCGACAGCCGAGTATGAGGCTGTCCATATGTCAATACCTTGGCTTATAGTAGAAAGATGCTCTCTCACCTGACTCCGAGCTCCTTGAATCTTTTTTTAATAAGTGCGTCTAAATCTTGGTGGAAACCTGGCATCAGTTGTTGTCGAGAATGCGCCAAGATAACATCCTTTTCCGGATATAATTCCTTGATATCTGCGGCTATTTGCACGCCACTAGCGCCTCCTCCCACAATGAGGATTGATTGAGCTTCTGCAACACGCTTCTGATAGGCCTGCAGGTAGTTAATTGCATTTGGCTTGTCGTCGCTCGGCATATCGAAAGGAGCTGGTCGTTTGGTTCCAGTAGCAATCACTAGGTAGTCGAATGGGATCTCTCTGGAATTCTGCCACTCCCGATCAAGAAACAATTGATTTGCCAAGACGGCCGTAGCTCGTGCCTTGACAACAGCATGGGATCCGGGGTTTTTGGAGCCTGCAAAGATGTTGGAATAAGGAATGAAAGCCTTGTGCTCATGTGATGGTAAAACAGCAAAACGTGGCTATTAATTTATGAGAATCAGTGACAATCGTCTGACAATGATAACAGCGCCACTCACAAATGCAAATAAATGATGGAAATGGCTATGTGGCTCCACGAGGAGGATCTAATACCACGAAGTCAATATGAAACAACGCTTCACAACATCTTCTTATGGTTGCTTACCCGATGTGTAGCTGGCAAAACGCTAGCAAGAGCTTTCGTGGTAGCCTGTCGTAGTAAGCCCACCTGTGAGTGCAAAACAACAACGCACAAGGATGACCTACTAATCCTACGTAAGAGCCACCTAGGACAACAACTGTTTTCAAATTGGTAGACATGATGGATTTGGATGTGCAAACGATATGGAATCAGGAAGTGAATGTCCCCAAGCCTTTCGAGTGCAGATGTAGGTTTTGACTTGATAACAAGGCTTCTCCATGGCTTCAACTGACTAGACCGGACTTCCGAGTGGGGGACCCACTTCCGGAAACCCCCCGGGTCACCAGTTGCGAATAAAAACTTCTTATATCTGGGTAGATGGATAAGGTAGGAAGCAGATAATGCTTTTGGTATTACCAGGTCTTTTACTGCATTGCATTATTGCGTTTCAGACTCTTACTACTACATCAAACTAAATTCGTTGGTCTTTACCTTACAATCATCATGGTAGAACCGATCAAACGCAACCCCCACCCGGATTTCCAACAAGTCGAGGCTTCTCGGCCGGATTGGGACCCATCTAAAAGTTTCCGATACACCAAGACGGCAGACCCGAACTGGAAAGCAGGAGACGGCTCTAACGGCTTGGACCCTAACATGAATATGGTGCCTCATGTGGCTATCGACCCTTACGAAGCTGACCGGCCTGCTGCTTTCAATTACAAGATACTCATCTCGTCTATAGTGCCTCGGCCTATCGCATTCATCAGCACATGCAGCGCCGATGGTACGTCGACTAATCTTGCACCGTTCAGCTATTTTAACATGATCAACCACGATCCGCCGTTGTTCATCGTGGGATTCGTGGGCAGCATCGAGCATGCCAAAGACACACTACGAAACATTGTGGAGTCCGGTGAATGTGTCATCAATATTATTTCCGAGGGGTTTGCCGAAGCTGCCAATGCAACAAGTGCCAGTGCCCCATATGGCGTTTCGGAATGGGATCTGAGTGGGCTGACGCCGGTCCATGACTGTGAAACGGTCGGTCCAGCACGGGTCGGGGAAGCAGTCGTGAGCATTGAGGCCAAGTTGGATATGTTCAAGGAATACAGCAGCCGGAATACTTCAGGGAAAAAGACAGGGACAATGGTGGTGCTAGAGGGGACACGATTTTGGATACGACAGGACGCCCTAAATCCCGAAAAGAGTCTTGTTGACCCGGCGGTACGCATGCATAGTCATTTGTTGCTGTTCTCGTCGGAATGATTGCTAACACGGCAACTTATTCAGATTCTCCGACCGATCAGCCGGCTAGGCGGCATCACCTACGGACGTGTCGCAGAAGCTTTTGAGGCTTTGAGGCCGACGATATAGCGGAGGTACTACCATTATCATCGTCTCCGAGATTTGTGGAATGCTCCCCGAGAGGAGGACCTTCATCGGACCGAATGGGGGCGGGGAACGGTCCGACCTGTCGCTACGCCGAACTAGCGGCGCAAGATTGGAATACTCGACCACTGCTGGAAGGAAGACGGATCACTACCTATGAAGTTAAATTCGATTCTTATAACAATCAAGATCAGTATCACTCATGGCTCAGCCCTAGTGTCATCTTCAATCACAATGCCTTCTTCAGAATCTCATGCGCATGACGTTTTGAATATGTCAGAGGAAAATATTACAGAAAATGCGATCTTAGCAAATGCCAAGACAACAAATCCACGTCTGAAGTTTCTACTGGAACGTATCGTCACCCATTTGCACGACTTTGCTAAGGAAACAAGTAAGTGGAGCCGTCTTCTTCAGCTCATAATATTCTGGCATTACTTTCCATTATCACCCATACATGAACAGACTATGAGAACAATATATTGAATGGCTAATTAGAACCACTAACTGATTAATTTTGCTTTTAGGGCTAAGCAGCGCAGAATGGGAAGAAGGAATAACATTTCTCACCGCTGTGGGACAAATCTGTAGCGATGCTAGACAGGTATAACTTGCTCAAAGTATCTCACTGACCACTGACGCGAGCTGACATACTTCATCATCAGGAGTTCATACTGCTTTCTGATGTCTTAGGGCTGTCTATTCTGGTAGATTGTATGGATCATCCGAAGCCTCCAAATGCAACTGAAGGGACCGTTCTCGGCCCTTTCCACACTCACGACGCACATCATGTTCGAAACGGGGAACAGATTTAAACCGATATCAACGGAGACAACTTGTTGGTTCTTTGTACCGTCAAGGATACCAAGGGAACCCCCATTCCTGATGTTCTTGTTGATATCTGGGAAACTGATTCCTCTGGTAACTATGATGTTCAATACGCGAGTTACACGAAGCCGGACGGCAGAGGTGTTGTAAAAAGTGATGGAGAGGGCGTGTTTTGGTTCAAAGCAATAGTCCCAGTCAGCTACCCAAGTAAGTTGTAAACACCTCTATGAATGTCTGACGCATCTACTGAGAACAACCCGGCCTAGTTCCGCATGACGGACCTGTGGGACAACTTCTTCAAAAGGTCAATCGACATCCCTATCGACCTGGGCACATGCATTTCATGCTCGAGAAACCAGGGTTTGATCGACTGATAACAGCTTTGTATCTTAAACGAGACCAGTACATCAACAGCGACGCTGTGTTTGGTGTCAAGTCCTCTTTAATCGTTGATCCTACACCAGTCGATGAAACAACAGCTACAAGGTACGGGAATGTGGGGAACGACTATCAGATGATCACATACGACTTTGTGCTCTTATCGGAGGATGAGGCTCGAGATCAGAAGGAGAGACAAAGCTTAGATGCAATGAAGAAGTTAAGGTTTAAAGCGGAGCTTGTAAATAGTTTACTGATCCCAGATCTCGACTAACTTAATAATTAAATGTTATTATTTCTTAGGCTAAGTTAATGATAGTAAAGGGAGTTATGTTTCGCTACGCTTAAAACTAGATAACAACTATCCTCATGCGGCCAATCTTCTGGACCTGGGCATAGGGAGTCTTTGCATCTGCCTTGCGGTTAGAAGCAACCCGGGCCGCAGCATAATGAGTGCCCTGCTTCTGGTACTTGCGAGAAACAGTCACATCCATATTACCCTTGGCCTTTCTAAAGCCCTTCTTAACAAAGTCGCTAGATTAATATTGCTTATAAGGCGAGGATTAAGGCATTATAAAAGTCTTAGTAAAAATTTAAGTATTAGCTAAAGTACATAATTAAAACCTTTAAAAATTCTATTATTATTAATAAATAAATAAAAACTAAATAAAATAATATTTAAAAGTATTATTAACCTATTTATATGTAAAAATAATATCCTTATTTGTATTTTTTAGGGTTAGGGTTATAGTTAGGGTTATTATTTACTATCTATGCTAGTCTGCCCAGGGGGTTTCTTCTAGCTTGTAAAAGACTGAAAAATAGAGGAAATATAGTCTTCAAAGACTATAGGGTAGGTAATAGAGATAGGAGGTGAGTAGGCAGTGGAATCAGTCCTTATATAAAGCTGATTAGCTAGGTAAGGAATCATAGAGCAATAAAAGTAGGGCAAATAGGTAATAGGGTTAAAATAGAGAAGACCAGCTTCTGATTGGTGTTCTTATTGTCTGTATTGGTTTTAGATCTAAGGAGCTATTTCTAAGAGAAGGTATATAGCTTATATAGCAAATTGCTCGGAATCTATAAGCCCGATTCGGATGAAGGTTATACC
>RZGL01000100.1:0-42987 GCA_027886155.1 Fusarium paranaense
TATAATTAATATCTTAGTAATTTTAATAATAAAGGCTTTATACCTAAAGCTAGAAGTCTTAATAGGCTTAAATTAATAAGGTTTATCTATATAATTATTAATAGCTTTAATAACGCGCTAAAGCTAGCTCTATCTATAATAAATAGCTTATATCTTAACTAACTAAAGAGGTTAAAATCTAACCCCTTCACGTAGTAGCTCTCCCCTCTAACGCTAACCTTCTAATTGCCCTTATAATTCTTAACCACTCGAAGAGGTTAAAATCGCTTCTATTATCCTCGTGAGAGGAGATTTAACCACAACCAACAATAACCATAACCAACTAGTTAACTAACTAGTCAACTAATCTACGACCAATTAACTAATTAACAACACATCAATAATTGCGATAGCTTTCCGCAGAGACCTTTAACCAAGCGATCAAAGCAGCGCGGCCAATGCCTATCAGCATGCCTTCCAATACGACCAAGATGACCTTAGCGAGGAAGTTCGCAAGCTTCGCAAGGGTACAAAAAGCACCCATAATAGGCTACGAGAAATGATATCAAACGGACACCTTCGGAGCTTACTGAGAGGATCGAAGAAGTCAGCCAGGATCTGGCCACGTAGCTGCAGGCGCAACTGTGTTGGGAAATGGGGGTTATCGGCGTCATAGGTTTCGGAGGGATCGGTTCCTGGAGTCGGCGTCGGAGTTCTGTAAACTTGAAAAGAGTCGGCGCCGGGGCTCGGCGCTGGACTCGGAGGCAGATGGAGGTCTATAGGTTTAATTGATTAAACCTATCTGGTTAAATGTATGATGCGTATATCTTGGCTTATATGAATGTGCGAATGATAGTAATTTTAATAGTAATTTTAATAATAAAAATATTAATTAAAAGCTAGTCTTTTTTATTTTAACCTTATTTATTTATTTCTTTATTTTTATTACTTTATGATATCTTATTTAACTAATTAGCTTTTTTTAAGAATTAATTTTATTACTTATTTACCCCTTATCTTAATTACTTATCTTATAGTATTTAAAGGCTATATATCCTTTATTCTTTAGTCTTTTATAATTATATAATCTAAGATAATAGTTAGATTATAAAGAAAAAAAGTATATTTTTATTATAAAGAGAGAATTATTAACCTTTCTCTTTTATACCTTTATAGCTCTTAAGAATATAAATAAAAAATTTATTTTATTAAAGTGAATTAGATTATTTTTAATCTCTCTTATTTAAACCTCTTAATATTAATATTTATTATTAGTAAATATATTTATATTAAGAGCTTAAAGAATATATATAAGATATAAAAAAAAAAAAAAAAAAAAAGGTATTATAATAAAACTTATAATATATAAAAATACCTTTTATAAAATAAGATTTATAATTACTTAAGAAAATAATATTTTTTTATTACTTTTAAGCTAATTTTATATATTTAATAAAGTATTTAAAATATTTTAAAATACTACTATTATTAATATATCCTTTTAGAGATATTATAGTTATAGCTTTATTATTAAGACTATTATTACTATACTTAGATAAGATTTAAATATTAGGTATAATTATAAATACTAATATTATTATAGAAATTATTTTTAAATACAGGTATAATTTTTTACTATTATATATTATATATCTCTTATTATTATCTTTTTTCTATAAAAGATCTTATAATACTATCTTATAAAGTAATAAGCCTAAAAGTATAAAGCTATAGCCTTCTTATTAATAGCTCTAAGAACTATATTAACATATTAATAAAAACTATAATATTCTATATACTATCCCTATATAATATATTATTAATACTATATAATTATTAATTAATTCTTTTTAGTAAGAAAAATTATTTTATTTATTTTATTTATCTAAGTTTATCTTTCTTATACTTAGAAAAATCTTATATATAAGACTTTAAATAGCTAAGTAATAGCTATAATAAAATAAAAAAACCTTAACTTAATAAGAGCTATTATAATAATATTATATTCTTTATGGTTCTTAGAGTTAGAGTAAGAAAAATATAATAACCTAATCTTTAAATATATTTACTATTTAGAAATAAAATTTCTAAAATTATAGCTTTTTAATAATATATTTATATCTTATATATATAAAAAAGTATAATTATTATAATTAAAAGAAATTTAAATAATTAAAAGATACTTAGTATAATACTCTTATAATAATAAAGTAATAATATATTAAAAGTATTATAAATATAAATGTAAGATAAATATAATAACTAAGTAACTTCTCTATATATATAATATATCTATAATTAGAAGTATTATTTTTATTACCTTACTTAATTAGCCTTTTTCTTAATTAAGTGCCCCCCCCGTGCTTAGTCTTCAAAGCATAGTAGAGTTATAAAAGACTAGGTCATAGGAATAGGCCAGACTATAGCCCCCCTCAAGTAGGCCTTAACGGGCAATCAATGAGTCTCCCTCCCTTTCAGCTTAGGTTCCTAGAATAATGCGCTAGGCTCTATATAGATTAGCAGCTCTATGTTTCTAAAACTAAATAGATCATAATCGTGAAATTCATAATTAGCTAAATTTTATTTCTACTATTCTGAAAACGGCCACATCTTAACCGCGAAATTCTAATTAGCCATTATGCGGCAGAGCAACGATAAGGTTATAGTAGGTAAGAAAAAGTTTTAATAATTTTCTGAATTTCCCTGCTTATGCGTCGTGATTGCAAAAACACTTACTATTTTCTTTTACTTATTATACCTCTAATATAGCTTTAATTTATATTAAATTAAATTATAGTTCTAATAAAATAATTAAGATTATATAGATATATAATTTAGGTATATTACTAAAGAAAACTAGAGCTAAAAAAGGACTTTTTATATATATAATCCTTTATATTATATATATTATTAAAGCTAAGAAAATCTTAAAGATAAATTATGTTTTAATTAGCTAATAATTCTATTAAAGAGGGATAAAATATATATTCTTATAGTTATTAATTTTAATTTTTTTGCCTTACTTAATAAAATTATAAATAAATATAGCCTATATTATTATAAATTACTTTTAATAAAGTAATTAATAAAGTATAATATATAATATTATTATATACTTTAGTAGCTACTTATTAATCTAGATTTAGCTTAAAAGTGCCTTAATTTTATATAAAGATATATTAATAAAAATAAACTTTTTTAATTTACTTAGATTTTCTTTAATGAGTTATTAATTTAATATAATAATAATAAGAAAATAAAATTAATATTTTATAAATATATAAGTTTTATTATTTCTTTAAAGAATTATAATTTTAATTATAATAAATAAAATAATTAAAGCTTAAGAATATATTAAAAAAGAAAAAGCTAATAAAATATAAAAAGTAATTTTTTATTACTTTTTATCTTGAAAAGGTAATATAACTTATCTTATTTAATAATAATTTAAACTCTAAGTATATTAATATTATAACTTAAATCTAACTTAAGTATCTAAAGTAATATCTTCTTAAGATAATTAATAAAATAATAATACTCTAATATAATAATAATTTAATTTTTTAAACTAAGTTAATATTTAATTAGCTTAAAAAGTATATTAAAAAAAAGGCTTTTTGCTCTTAGATTAGCCTTCTTATTCCCTTAATCTTAATCCTATTAAAAACCTATAAGTAATCTTAAAAAAAGAAATCTATACTTAATACCTAGAATTAAGTAATTTACTAAAAAGTTAAGAAGCTTTATAGCGCTTAGTTAATATTATATGCGAGGTTTAATAAGATATTAAAGAAAAGGTATTTAAAAACTTAATAAATTTAATACTAAAGTATATATAAGTAGTTATTAATAATAAGAGCTAGTATACTAAATATTAATATATATTATAAAAATTATGCTCTTTAGGCTTTAAATTAATATAGTTTATAACTTTATATAACTTTAATTAAACGCATAATGCCTAGTTAAACGTAATAGTTATATTTATAATAGTTTAGGAAAACCTAGTAGGTGTTAGAACTAAATCTTAGTACTGTCATAACTTAGAAGAGTAGTAATGCCATAATAAGGGCAGAAGTAAAGGTAAAAATAGTTTTTCTAATATTATAAGATCTAATTAAGTAGATTTGAGACACGTTGAATAGTTTTTATTAATTTTCTGCCTCTACGTCGAGTCGGGTTTTCCCTAATCGTTGATATCTGATTTATGAAAAGCCTCAACGCCCTTGACCTAAGAGGGCATAGTGGGCGGGGTAGGAGCGGTTCCACTTTGCCAAGACTATGAATTTCTCGAGTTTCTGCGGAAAGAATTCCTACGTCCCCCTTGCTGGCAGATCTGCCTTGTGCACCAGACTCGCCTCATCATTGTCACTGTACTGCACCGTGGGCATCTTGTGGAGGTAGACTCCAGGAGTATCGTTGCCTTCTTCCGAACTTGGACGATTCGGGACGACCAGCTCAATATCGTGTCTTCTTATCCCTCGTGTCTTGGGCCGACTGTTGCTTCCGTACTGTTGGTAATGATTTCCATTGCTGCGCACCGAACTGCCTAGAGCAGGCCACAACATGACTAGTAGCATGCGTACTGTCGGGAGACAGGCGCACATGATGCCGACGCAAATCTCTATGGTGGACCAGATAGAGACGTCGTAAAAGTCCCATGTTGGGTTTGGGGATTCGCCAAAATGCACGAGTGTCAGAAGGCGTAGAATACTCACGATGGTCACACTACGCCGTAGGTCAGTAAAAACAACATCCAAACTTGCTAGCAAGACGGGGTGGTACGCTTACAGAGCTCCGACGCAGAACATGACTGCCACACCAGCCTTCTTCTTCCAGTGGAGATTCAAAGCGCGCAATTGCCACAAAGGTATAGCGAGAATCCATATGTCCAATGCAATACTTATACTACCATTTGCCCACGATCCACCGCTGGGGTTAAAGCAGGAGCCCTCATGTAATCCGTCCCACCCTGTCCAGAAGTATGAAGTCGGCTTGCATTGAAAGATCAACCCTAATATGCAAGCGAAACCCCAAAGGGTGGTAAGAATAAACGTGGCCCAAAGCAAACGCTGAACTCCCCGTGAAGGAAAAATCCTTAAAAAAAACGCGATAATAGCTAGCTTAACTAGCGGGGATTGTATGAAGTAGAGCATCCCTGTGATCCATAAGTACCGGAGGGCATTCGTGATTTGGTCTGCCGTCAAGGTCCAAATATCTTTCCCAAGACCGTTAGCCGTCATGCCGGAGACGGTAATAACTGTAGTAGGCACAACAGTAATCATCGCTACCAATACGAGCCAATCATCCAAGCCGAGGCTGAGGCTCCCGATGAAGATCTTATATGCGAACCGAATAACGACGAAGACTCCTGCGATGCAGGCTAGGGTGATGGCGCTAACGATATAGTTCCCTGTGCGGTCTCGCGTCGGTGCATCGCAGTAGGCTAAGCTGGCGTTCTGGGTTGCTGTGGGAGGTTTTCCGTCAATATCCATTGAATATAAAGCGTCAAGAGGTTCGTCACATACTCAGAGTCTCAGGTATTGTGCAGTTACCAGCGACGCAGCCCGTCAAGGTCTGTTGAAACTGCTCGTTGGTGCAAATGCATGTCTGGTCGGTAGGGGTGCAAAGTCCTGCTCGGAAAACGCCGTCGATACATGGTATCTGAATTCGAGCCATCAATGATCTCTGCCACAAATTGACAATCATCCAAACGGCCATAGAACCGGGCCACAACCGGACACGTCGACAACTTACTGCGCAGCTGGGGAGGCCAGATAGGCTTGAGAAGGAATCCTCGGCACGGGCGGGCGACGAGGCGACGGGGAAGAGAAAAACAAGAACAAGGCAATGCAGGACATCCATTGCTGCCACCCTGGATTTAGGTTTGAAGCTGGACAGGCGATGATATGCAGGTCAGTCAACTGGGAGTGAGGAACCGGGAGAGTTAAAAGCTATTAAAGGCTTCAACCCCGGGGAACCTCTGCCCGCCGGCATAGACCCGACAGCCGTTGCCGTGGAGTCGTTGCTGGAATGCGGGACAGGGTGCCATGTAGCCATATCAAAAGTTGCTAATTTTCATCTGAAAAGGCACCTCGTTCCGCCACAAAGTCAATGCACAGACTAGCTATGCAGCTACATCAGAAGTGGTGACTTGTCGTGTTAAGAAACGCCTCGTTCAAATAAGTCAATGCGCACAGATTCTTCGCCGGACACCCCGAAGACCAACACAATCTTGACACATCCATCACAGATGCCGCTCAGGGAGTGAGAGAGTTCACACCACTATGAATCCCTGGGTCGTGGCTTAGTGTCTAATGTCAACAAGGTTCGACGGAAATAAGCCATTTCGAATAAACAGTCAGAGCCAAGGTCACCTGAGTGTGTGAACACCTGCACAATGTCAATGGCCTCACATGCCTTCGGGAACCCCGGAAGTACGTGAGGGGTACGGAAAGTTTCATTTATGAAAGATTTCGTGCTAATTCCCCGCCAAAACACTACTAATTCATTTTGATAAGAACGATGGAGTCCCCTCCAATTCTTGACGAGATCTAGGTCATCAATCTCTGTGACGATAAGAGCTTCCTCGGATGTGGTTCACACACCCAGGCTAGCGGGATACAAGTAAACGACGAGATGGTAGTTAAGAGTGCTACCAGCCTGACTGTCTGTGAACCACCCCCAGTTAAATCTCGGTCATTGTTGGGATTCATCTTTGATCGCAGGTTGGTACTAGAATGCCCCCTGGGAAGATTTCGTGAACCCGTGCCTCGATCATTTGGGGACTGAGCTCGGTCCAACTCTCATATCTGCATTACCGAGCAGGCTGCGCGAAAAATACATTTTGAGTGTCTGGGATTGATATTGGATTACCTTGTGCTGTACGATAGACCTTGACCGTACTTCACTCCCTCGTCATTGGAGCCGACCAGTGACACAAAAGAGGCCTTAACTATTAAAAACAGTTTGGCTACCTCGAATACCTCAGACTATTGTCAGACGTGATTAGACAACCATCGCGCAGAAGAGGCTCTGATCTTCCTGCTATCTAACATTAACCGCTCACAGCGCAGGTTTATCACTTAAGAAACGCAACGGTCACATCCAATTTGTTTTCTATTTCTATACGACTGTAACGTAATATTAAACAGTTCTCGTTGATATTCTCTCTCCTTCAATTTGTGTCGATTTGCTGTAGCCTATGGTCTCGGTCTCCCGTTAGTCTGGGTAAGCCGAAATCGCCGAATCTATTGTCGGGGTGGGCTCTCTGGGTAACCCTCACTGAGGCAGCGCCGCCGCAACCTGGGGTGCTCTGACTACATCGCTCGCACCGCCTCGGCTTAGCCCGGAAAAGAGGATTCTGGGTGGCCTAGAAGAGCACTCGAGTTCCCAATAGATCATCTGCATGACACTTCCCGTTGGCTTTTTGTCGGGTCGGTGCCTGTTGTCTGCTTCTTTGAGCAGCTCGTGACAGACTATTTGTTTAGGATGGGAGCCGTGAGGAAGGCCATCCCTTCAGGGAACCCGTGCGCATCTATCCACCGTTGCCTGAGTAGTTCTGACAGACTCTAGGCTGTACCCGAGACTAACGCCTGCATCGATAGCCACCATAAGATATCTCTACACATAGACTATTTCAAGATTAATATATTCTATGGCCCAGAAGACCCCTCTTTTAAGCTCGTCACCCTGAGATTGAGCGAATTGGTCGAAGTGCTCAAGACATAACCACCACCGGGACCTGAAAGCTGTTCCAATGGACCAAAACGTTACGTCTGACCTTCTCCGAACATGCCTTGAGGAAATCCCTCCAATTCAACGGCAATCAGTTGATGACTGACAGCTATGAAGAGCTAGAGCAATGGCTCCATCACTGATCTATTTCTAACCGTTCACTCACAGTGCGAGACAACACATAGACAGCGGCGTTGCTTGAAACAATAAAGTTCAAATCACACTTGCCGAAAGCGATACGATATGGCTGGATCCTGCCCTACCAGATAATTTAGTATTTGTTGGCACCAGATTTGCCGCTGATCGCGACTGAGGCAAATAGGAGACTAGCAAGACGACGATGGAAACCTTCCAGAGGTCGTTCCATGAGGACACATGGTCAGCCCACGGAGGTTTGATGGCTGTTTGAATATGTTACCGATCTTTATGCAACTAAACTATAATTTCCATTGCTTGGTGTCAGCTCCCCTTGCAGTGTATTCCCGGCCGCTTGATGACACTGGGATCAAATGTGGCCCCAGATTGGTCGCGGCTGATACAACTCCTCGAGATACCGCTCTTCCTCATCCGTCAGGACTTTACCATTACTTCCAACCGCCTCGTCAATTCTCTTAATACTGCTGCACCCAATGATGGGGCTCGTAACCCGCTTGTTGATCCAGGCGAGTGCGACGTGAGCCATCGGCCATTCACGTTTCTTAGCGAGCTCCGTCACCCGGCCGATAATCTCGAGGTCGACTTTGGATGTACCATGCCCCCCACTTGTGAGATCAGACTCAATTGAAGCTCTTGCCGTCGAGTCGGAAGGGGGCCGCGCCAGGTATCCACGGCACAGAGGAGCCCAAGGAATAAGCCCCACGCCAGTTTCGTTACAAAATCGAATCATCTCGCGCTCCTCTTCGCGATAAAGGAGGTTGTACTGGTCTTGCATGCTCACAAATTTAGTCCAGCCGTTCTTCTCAGCGCAAAACTGAAGCTGGGCGAACTGGGTTGCCCACATGCTGCTCGCGCCGATATAACGGACCTTGCCTGATTGAACAAGGTCGTGGAGAGCCTTCAAGGTCTCCTCAATGGGTACTGAACTGTCGAATCTGTGAATTTGTAATAAATCGATATACGTAGTCCCAAGTCGCTTCAAGGAGGCTTCGACCTGATTGAAGATTGCAATGCGCGAGAGACCGAACTGGTTTTGATAGTCCTTGGATCTATCAAACTCTGAGTAAAAGGCAAATTGTTGCTCCTCTGTGACAAATATTAGAAGGTGTACAAGAAGTCAATGGTTGAACATACCTGGAGTTTCTCCAACGGCAAAATTGCATTTCGTAAGAATAACCAGCTTCTCGCGAGGGATATCATAGTCCTTGATAGCCTTGCCAACGATCACCTCAGAAATGCCATTTGAGTACGAATTGGCTGTATCCCAGGTATTGAGGCCTCTGTCGTAGGCTGCCTTGAGCAACGGCAGCGCCTAGAATTCGAACCTTGCTCAGTAGCTGCAAAACGTGTTCTCGCGGAACCGGATGTACCTTGTCTTCCCCAAGTGCCCATGGAATAGCCTGAGGATCACCAAAGCCCATGCAACCGAGAATGGGCACGGAAACACGAAGTCCAGATTTTCCAAGTTGACGATACTCGACTTTCGTATTTTCCAGAGACTGCTTGAGCCGACTAGGGAGTTGAAGAGCGGCCATGTTGACTGACAAGATAGCAAACTGCGGTAGTAGTTGAACGAGGTAGAGGATACGAGATGAACTCCTTGACCGACTGTAAAAGTGTGATGGGATAGCGACAACTATCTATAGTCCTTCCGGCACGCTACCGGTACTCGGATTGAGATGATAGAGCCACGTAAACTCCAGTTTAGCCATAGACAGAGTTTCCATGAAGCCGCGACTCAGGCGTAAACTTAGCGCTAAGACGCAACCGTTTTGGACCATGTGGTCGGCTCGGAGACTTTTGTGGAATAGTTGACCCGACTGCCGACTTGCACACCTGCCGCCTCCTCCCCAGACGCCGTATCCTTTGGCCTCGCGGCCTGGAGGTACAGCGCTAACAAGACGGCCGGCGTTCATCACACTCGTCGAGCCCTGTAACCGGCGGGTCAGCGCACGTCGCCAATGAACTCTCAAGCGCGGCGGCCCGTCATGGCGGGTTGGGTTCCCCGACGGGAAGTCGGAGGGTTATCGAGCCCGATACAGAGTCTTTCTATTGTTATGAGCTCCCACTCGGTGTAGGATCAGGCTGTTGCTGAGTGGTGGAAGGTGGATAAGTGACAAGGATGAGAGCGTTACTAACGTGATTTACTATGACACCGCCCACCCCCTAACCCCGCCTATATTTTTATGTCTTAATTACATCATTATATCTTAGCATAATTAATTCTCAAAAATTCAATATTACTTCAATTAACTTCTAATTTTAAATATAGCTTCTCATAAGACTAATAAAGAGTATCTTATATATATAGCTTTAGAAGATATAAAAACGATTAGTATTCGCGCTACCTCTTATAAGCATAAGATTAAGAAGATAATATTAAGAGACCGCTATGCTAATATAACTAAGATATATAAAGTATATAAAAAATATTAGAAATTAAGGTTTAAGTAAGAAGATAATATTATATAATAGATCCTTAATCGCGAGGATATAAATTCCCTAGTAATAAAGCAAAAAATATATACTTTTGCTATATATATCGCTACCTAAGCTAATCTAAATAAGCACCTAGGAAAATATTAAATTAAGAGATTTCTTTCTTATTATAAGGATATAAAAATAAAGCTATTATAACTTATTAAAGCTACTTAAAAGTCTATTATTATAAAAGAAGGTCTTAAGGATTATTATTTTAGCCTTAATTATCTTATAAAGAGAAAAAATACAAATTTAAATTATATCTTAAATTATAATAAAACTAGGGTTTAAAAAAGCAAGACCTATGCTAGAAAGGTGCTTAGGGGAGTCCTTATAATATTTACTGAGCTATTAAAGAGTAATTCTATGCTTTGGATCTTAATTTTAGAAATAATAAGTGTGCTTAGTCGCCGTCTTATACTTCTAGTTATCTTTACTAGGAATAACCTCTAAGGATAATAGTTTCTTAAGGTTTTTCCTAATTAGAAGTATACCTATAGTCCCTTAGGCTAGTTAAATAATAAGCTCTTTCTTTCTTAGTTTAGAGATATTTTTCTGCTAGAGATATAGCTAACTAATCTAACCCTATAGCATATCCTTATTCTAGACCGCTATAAGATATATTTAATATTAGATTTTATGCTAAAAGCGTGGAATCATAAGGTATAGCCTAGTTAGCTATCTTCCTACTTATTATATATTACTTAGCCACTTAATATCGCGCTTTTTAGCCTATTAAAGATATTTTATTATGAAAAAACATAAGACTAAGTATCCTATAAGATAATATCACTAATTTAAAAATAGCGCTTTCTTATAGTATATAAAAAGGTATTAAAAATGTAACGGTGCACCTTAGCCGTCACGCCACAGGGCAAAAGATTGGGCTATAATCGCTATTGTAGCAATCATAGTGGTGCTTCAGCTGCCTATATAGAGGCTTACAGCGCCGTTACGGGTAACCAAGCCGTAACAAAAAAGAGCTTTTATATAAGAGAATATATAAGCTAGCTTTTATGCTTTTAGTATATAGCTAATAACTTCTAAGCCCGCCTTAGCAAAATAAGTACTACTAAAGTATTCTTATATTATAATTTTTCCCTTAAGAATACTAAAGAAAAGCTTATTAGCTAACATCTATCTATAAGATATGCCTTATTTTAATCTTAATATTAGAAAATAGCTTAATTATACTATTAATTATAGAATTATAGTCCCCTAGGTCGCCTAGACCTCTCTTAGGAACTTAGGCAAAGAAATTAATATATTATATATAGAAAATACTAATATAAAGCTCTAATTAATATATTATTAGGCGAGGGAATATATATATAAGAGAATAGAAAGAAAAGCGATTTAATTAGACCTAAACTATGCTTTTCTTAATATTATATAGATTAAAAAAGCGCGCAATAAAGCAGAGAAATAAGCAATAATATCAGAAAAAGCTAGTATTTATAAATCAATAAAGAAATAAAGAAAAAATAAACCTCTTATAGAAAATAGTATTTTTAGTTAGTTTTTTAAATAATTTTTTATTTAAAGCTATTTTTATTATAAAATTAATATATATTGCCGACTATTGATTCCTATGGCGATGCGAAATTAGTGGCCGGGGTCGGGGGGTGGGCGGTGTCATAGTAAATCACGTTAAATTAGCTTGCTCGGAAAGCAGATATCTTGATTGGCTCGGTATTTAAAGGCGCCCGGTTAGATCCGGGTCTAAGGCTTGGCCCACAGCCGGGCAAGGACGCAGTCCAGCAAGGGGCGGGCAAACCATCACCATGAGCAGAGCAGCCTGAGCATGGCTGTGTCAGTTGAGGTAGTTGTCTGCCGAAAGCAGCGCTCATGGTCGTGCCTGGCGAAGCCGCCACTGATGGGTAATGCATATAAGTTAAGAGTAGGGTGAGTATGGAAGCTCCTTGTACGTTAAGGCGGGAGACAGAGATGTTGCACCTACGGAGTGACTCACAGAGCCTCTGCTGAGGTGCGTGTTTTAATGGTTGGAAGACTCCTACATCCCTCGGTTGCACGATATGTGTTTGGGGCGGCAGTAAAGGGGATAACGATGATATCGATGGTCATATAATACTCCCTAAACGCAAAGGCACCGTGCCCAGTGAAGCCGTTAAGCAAGAGAATTGGTTTGGCTGTACTTGCAAAGTTGATATGCTAGGTTTCAAGACAACCCCACAATCCTCATCGAGTCCTTCCAAAGACGTGCTTCGTTCTCCGGGTCGTATGCGTGCTTCGCGTACCCTGCAACAAAATGAGAAGCCTCATCCTTCGAAGGCTGTGCCTCGGCACAATTGTCCAAATACCTTCCTCCTTTATGCTCCCATTCTTTGCCAATCGCAGCCCAGACGGTTGTTGCGGCTCCTTGTCCTGGGCTTTTCATTTGCTTTCTCACTACCTCGTTGCCCACAATCTTTTCTGCCTCACCGTCTGGGAGATGCCTTCCGAGATCGGTCATGATTCCGCCAGGATGTAGGCTTGTCGCATGGAGGCCCTGGGGTCCATATCCGCCTTGTTGGAAATTCTAGTTGTCCAACGCATTGATGCCGTGCCTCAATTGTGCAGCAGAAGAGACGATGACGATTCGCGAGTGAAGCTGCGGCGTAACGGCCGCGAGGAGTGCTGGTTTCAATAGCTCAAAGAACAAAAAGTGCGATAGATGGTTGGTTGCGAATTGCAACTCATGTCCATCTTTGGTCAACTTAAGGGCCTGCACCCCCATGATCCCGGCGTTATTGATCAAGATGTTGATCTTGTCCGTTTTGGCTAGAATTCTGTTCGCTGCCACACAAACACTTTCCAAAGAGGCTTGGTCCATCTCAACAAGCTCCATGCGGCTGGGGTCGATAATGCCACCTAAGGCAGTCCTAGGTTTGGCAAGATCTCGGGCGGTCAGGAAAAGCGTTGCTCCAGTAGCTGAGAGAGCGCGAACTGTCTCTATCCCGAGACCTGAGGAGGTTCCAGTGACAACAATAACTTTGCCCTTTAGTTGGCCCTCTACGCCTTCATCTTTGACGATCTGTAATGCAGTTGGCCTTGCATCACCAGGCCCTTGGGGGTCGGCATGCGCGGCTGCGTATCGAGACATGCTGGTAATGGTGTCGGAGAAGGTCTGACTGAGATGGGAGAGGGGCGAAGCCAAGGGATGATAGACTAGGTGGTAGAGGATGAACCGAAATTGTAAGCCCCCAACTGCTCTTATATATTTGGTTCCAGAAGCTAGACTTCTAGTGATGTTGTACTTTTCGTACAACACGGTTGTACATGTATTCGTACAAAAAGAAGAAGTACATACACGTACTGTGTACGTACCATGAGGGTCCATGATATTCTTCATAAGGGAAAATGTGGGTCACATTGTACAAATACGGGGCTGTACACAAGCTCTGCTGGCTTAGCAGCTCAACACACTCTGCCATTCTCTCCCAAACACCACTACCAGCATTGCCTAACAAGGAAGGGAGAAGTTTGTATGGTACGTATTTGTGTATACAACCCCATAGTACGTACGGTACTATGGCTAAAATACAGTACCTACGTACATACGTGTACAATCAATTGCATCACTAGTCTTGGCGTGGCTTGATAGAGCTTCTAAGATCATCTGTCACCAAGACCCCATACTTGTATGATGATGTCATGACTTGGCAACAATGCTTGCTCGTGTCAACCTGTTCCTCATTTGCTTCCAAGTTTGGATCTCGAAACCGCAGTCTGCTACCTGCTATTGGGTGATTTTTCTCGGTTGGGAGAATGAAATGCATTACGGCTGACCGTTTTTACCTTTTTCGTTGTAGCGTCGGTGTGACCCTATTTCAGTCTTTGTAAGCTGGCTGGCGATTTTCGCCTCTTACGGATTAGCGCCATCGAAACTTTACCTTCTCTTTCATGAGGTGATGTTGATCGCCAATTTCGCAGGTGTCCCCTTGGAGCCCAACAAGGACATCGATCATTCTGAATAGATATTGCTCTTATTTCTTATATACCGCTACCCATAAACGGTGGCTTCTAGCCAAAGCCTTACCATGGAGGAGCGGAAAGCACGGAAGAGGTTCCAGAATCGACTAAACCAGAGGGCGCGCAGTGTTCACCTAGCTGTTGACTCAAGATTTCGGTCTAATTGAAGTCCTGATAACTAGACCAATAGAAAATCAAAGCCGCCATCTTTAGTCAATATGTGAGTTAGCAGAGCAAGTGAGCGCAGTTTGAAGATTTAGGCTACCCCCAAGATTCAGAGTACTGGCTAATATTTATCTTTATTACTTTGCTCCAAAGGTGGGGTTATTAGTGATTATGGTAACGTATTCGATATCCCATATGAGCACGCGTTTCGTGATCTGTTATCATGACAGGCCAGCAAGGCGCATAAAAGCCTTATTCTCCAATACCCTCGGACCGCCATGCAATATAGTGATGCCATGGCCCTCAGCTACTAAAGCACTATCATGCTTCCCCATAGCCATCTCAACAAGGAACTGGCCAAAAGGCTCACCTGGGGTATACATCTCCTTAGCAACCAGCCTAATGGGCGGCGCTACGAGAGACGTCATGAAGTTGTACAAGAATTCTGGGTCCAGTATATAGGGCTTAATAGTGGCGTGCTGAGTAGCGTCGACATAGCCAGCCCGGACTGTCTCTGTTTGCAAACGAGGATATGCATCTCGTAGTTTCAAGAGCGATAACTTAGCCTCGCCTTTAACGCCGGCGTAGTAGGGGCTGAAAAGGCCAGGCTTCTAAGTAGCTAGTCCAGCGGATATATAGATAAAGCGAAAGGGTTCATTATTGGGGGCCAGGTCAGTAAAGGCCTCAGCGGCAGCAATGGGGTAGTCTTTAGTGATTATGACATAGTCCCTAACTAGAGATTAGAAGAGATACTGGATAAGAAGGGTATATCTATAGGAAAAAAGCACTCTTTCGAGACCTTAGTCAGACTGATACCGAGGGCCCAAACAGCACCGCTAGCTCCCTGGAGCTTCCTTAGCATTTCCGAGCTGTATTCAGTAAAATCTTTATGAATTAAAACGTTGACTCTAGGATCTTAAGCCTGTTCGGCCATGGGAACTGGTCTTCTACTGAGAATGGATATTTTGGTGACATCCTTCATCTTGAGCATAGCATCAAGTGCGCTGGAACCCACCACGCCGGTTGCGCCAGTAAGGATTAGGTGCATACCGGTAGTTGATTGAAAAGGTTGATTCCGGTGGAGAGTAGGGGGCAATTAGCAATAAACAAATTAGCTGGTAGAGCGAAATGGACGTGGTGTGTTAGAACGAGGGCAGGAATGAGGGATGTAGCAGTACACAAGCCCCGGAAGGCGGGCAAGCTGACCACATCTTGGTATCCCCTCATTGAGCACGCCGGTGTGCCTGAGGATCGGAAGGAAGAACTGTCCAAACTGGCGACTCTGAACTTTCTAAAGGCCACGGCGAATGGCTCATGGAATGTTTCGGACCAGTGGAATAGCCTTCTTCCACATCTCAACCTCGCGGATGCTAGAATCTATTTGACGCAGGCCTGGGAAGACAATCCTTAAATGCCTTATTCCTGTTTCAAATGCCAAAAGACTTTCATTCAGAGAAAGCTTCTCCTCTTGACAGGCATTTTGAACAGCAGGCGGTGATTGGTGACCCTGCGCTCGTGAAGATGTTAGATTTTACCAACTACACCACACGCCACAAAAATGAGGATCCCCACTTGGAGCAATGCATGAGTGGTTTATATCTGACAGAAGAAAACGCATAAAGCCCCGTATCCCGCCATATCGCCCTCACGCCCTGAACTAATCCAGCCCGGAGAGGCGATCCTGATCACTGGGCGTCCGCAGGAATAGGATCTTATATTGCACGGGGTTTCGCCCAAATGTCGGCGTCGAGAATTATCCCCCCTGGTCAACGCCAGCATGTCTTAAATGGTACAGCTGCGAAACCCTCCGAAGAGTTTAGCCAGACTGAGTTCCCGCCTCTCACTTGCGATGTTGGAAATCTTGGCGAATCACGGCTCTATGGGCCTCACTCCATGAGAAGGGAACATTCATCGACATTCTCGTACTCAATGCGGTGGCATTTGGCGGAGAGTACTCTATACTATCCGGTGGTATAGATAAGACATGGCCCCTGTCCGGCAGACAGCTTTTTCTTAACTGACACAGCCATGCTTAGGCTACTCTGCTCATGATGGTTTGCGCACCCCCTGGTGGACTGCATCCTTGCCCGGCTGTGGGTCAAGAGCTAGACCCGATCTAACTACGGTAGGTCAAGAATGTGGGGATGGGAACTGTTAAAGACCGAGCCAATCAAGATATCTGCTTTCCGAGCGCGCTAATCTAGTAACGCTTCTCTTTTCCCCACTGAACCCGGCAGATAGCTTCAACGCACCTTTTCCTTCCCCTCATCCTCGTCGCATATTCGCATTCCACCACTCAACAATCGCCGAAGGGGGGGTCGCAGTCATGGATGGACTCTCTATCGGGCTCCTTAATCCTCCGACTGCCCGTCGGGAAGTCCAACGCGTCAAAACTGGCTGCCGCACTTGCAAGTATGTTCAGAGGGGACCCCTTACTGCCGTATCCATGCCGACGTACGCTGATCCGCTGGTAACAGGGCTCGCCGAGTCAAGTGTGATGAACACTGGCCGTCTTGTTTGCGCTGCACCTCTTCAGGCCGTGAGTGTGAAGGATACGGCGCCTGGGGGGGCGGAGGGCATCTAAGTCGCACCACAGCTCAATACCTCGATCTATACCGGCCTACCAACACGGGTCCTGTAGGCCGCCTCAAAGCAGAAGACCGTCGAGTTCTTGAGTGGTTCTTACTAGCCAGACTCCAAGGGGTATTTCCCTCCCCATTCTGGGAAAGTCTGGTTCCGCAGGCATGCTACAATGAGCCCGCCATTCTAAATTGTGTTTTAGCACTGGGCTCAGTTCATAAAAGAGCATTCATGGAGAAAGGATCCATAAACTCACAAAGTGAGGTTAACAACCTAGAGTCGACTACCCTACGGCATTACAACACGGCCATCAACTTACTGAATGGGTCACAGCCGGATGGAAGCAGATCGACCCGAGTGACCCTCACCGCGTGTCTGACGTTTATAATCATAGAGTACCTCCAAAAGTGCCAAGCGCAGGGCCTGATACATCTCCAACATGGATTGCAGATACTAAGAAGTCAGGAGTATAACACTATACGGCAGTCTTCACGCGATCTTGTGGACGATTGGCTCGCAGAAGCTTTCGCTCGAATAGATATCCAGGCCAGGCTACTGTTTAATACTACAACGGAACATCAGTCTCCTTTGAGTAACCAGGTGGGCAAGGAGCGCCCTTTTACGCTGAGATCACTACACGAAGCGAGACAGCAACTAGATTTTCTTGTATCAGAAGCATTTCGACTGCAGCGCAAGGGTCGTATCGTCGAGTCCTCAGCCAATACTAGCCAATTATTCCAGGCTCTTATTATTCAACAACGGCTTCAGGAAGACCTCAGATCTTGGCTGCAAGCTTACCGGACTTGGCAGACGAGGCTGCCGCCATCTTTACTTCAACCGCGATCTTCGCTTCCGGAACGACTTGCTCGACGCTTACTCTTGATCTACCATACAATGGCGGGCATTATCACAGCTACGGCTTTATATTCAGCGGATGAATCAGTTTTTGACCGACATATCCTACAATTTGCTTCCATCATCGCTTCGTCGAAAGACATTCTTGAGGCAACCAGACCTGTAACTTCAGGCCGCGTATCATCATATGGCCACTGTTCCCAAACGTTCAGCTTCACTAGCGACATAGGCCTTATTCCACCTTTATACTACACATCGCTGAAATGCCGTGATCCGCGCATGAGGCGGGACGCTTTGTCGATACTTGCAACAGAGACTCACCAAGAAGGCATTTGGGATGGGCCAACAGCAGCCCTCGTCGCCGCTGAAGTCATTCGACTGGAGGAGACCCCATGTCCCGAACAAGGCGAGATCCACAGCGAAGAAGGGGTCACCAATGGACATCGCAATAGTATCCCGTCGGACTCACCCTTTCCTCGGCTATGGAGAATATCCGACATCCAGGTTAAGCCCCCTCACAGCCCTGAAATGGAATTAGTGCTCGTTTGCAGACGAAAGTTGGGAGATGGCACTTGGACAGTTATAAAACGGAGATATAACGGGTTTCATTGGTATTGAGTTGAAACAGCATGTGTTTGCAAGTGATAGTTGGGTCTTATTTAGAGACTGCAATCCAACGACGAGAGTTCAGACGGACAAGCAACTCTTTTGTGTTCCCAAAAATCCTTACGCCATTCGACTCTCGCTTATCGATCAAAGACTGGCCACTACCGGCTCCTTTTCTTTCCATCCCCTGAGTTCAATGCCCACGGATCTAGGTCGTGGGTTCCACGGGACCTATTGAGCTACACCCAAGGCGAGAGCGGTCAATTGATACTACATTGTCGGCGTCCGCGTTGATGACCCGGAGGTTAGTGTCAGTGGATGAAGGTAGCGCGATAGCTTCCGACCACGTTGTTGTCTGGGAATATCAGTAAGTAAAGGACCAGCATTAGAACCATCATCCTGGCCCCATCTGCTGCTATCTTCACTGGGGCAGCAAGACGAAGAGTTGCTCCGCCATGACGGACCGCCGGAGCTGGTGCGTCATCCAGCTGTGACATGTTCATAGACTTGCGATCGAACATATTTCTGAAACGAAGTTTTGGTACAGATCCTCCGTGGACCGGTTTGTTGATGCATTTGTTGGCTCGGAGTCGAGGCTTTTCGCCTTCACGGCACCCAAAGATTCGGGTTGAGCAATTCCGTATTTACCCTCTTCTCCACCCTATGACCACCGGCATTGGGTTCTCGCATCAGGCTTGGGTGTGCTGTGAAAGTCCCGCATGTGATGCCATAGGGTTGACTCTGAATCAAGTGTTGATAAACACAACGGATGCAGACGTGCAATGAAACCTCCGCTATCGGCCTCTGGAATATGCTTAGGAACGCAGATGGAGGTGTGTCGTTTCCAACTGACCAGGTCTGTGAAATAGTACGTTCATTGCGTTGGAGAGAGGCTTGGATTCCCGAGACATCGCGGATAATACCTGGTGCATGCGATGGCTCGGCGGAAGACGACTGGGTCGCATCGGAAAGGCAGGTCCATATTATCGATATGGCTTTAGCAATAAATTGCGTAGCCCGTAGTACTAGCAAACTACATGCTATAAGAGAAGCGGAATTCAGAAAACCCACATTATTGCTCAAGGTCGTATTTAAATGTAGTTATATTTTTAATCCTATCTATCTTAAGTTAGGAGCCTCATGTATCAATATTGGAAGACTTTGCTTAAGAATACATAACGTAGACTTACCTTTTAACCTCTAGAGTAAGTTATTACCAGGAAGCGTCTTTCTATAGGCTAGAAAACTCCCTGGGAGGAAAAGTAAGAAATATTTATTAAAAAGGCAACAACGTCTTAAAGAGTAGAAATTCTCTTGGGGATTTTTAATAGAGCTACCTACCCGAGAGATTAATAGCTCCCTAACATCTAGATTAGAGCTGTATTCCTTCCATGTTTCTATGATTGTATGGGGTGAGCATTTTGATTAGAGCGCGTGGTAGGTTAATATTGCGCTTTTGCATAAATGGGGGCTCTTAGTCAAGGGCTATTCTTGTGACGATCGTGTAATTCCCAAGGGATAAACCGGTCGTGCTGGGTTTATGTTGGCAGAAAGACTAGTCGCGCTGTGCTTGAACAATAGGGTGTCACGTCTAGTAATGTGCTCAAGGGTATTAAGTGTAACTAAGTTGTATTGATAGCTGAGGTAGCTACTACATAAGAAAGTGCAATGAGTGCGTCATATATACTTTGTGCTATGGGGCGGATCATGATGGATCATGGCTTACAGAGCCTCAGCCGTTATGATCCTACTTAATGGATAAGAGGGGATTATGGCCTGCAGGGTGTGATCCGTCTTGATCGCTTTGTGATTAGTAGGATAAGGTAGGTTCTTCTTGTCACGTGGCCTGGAGGTCTCTTAGGCCGTGATAAAAAGTAGTAGATTTACTTATTAATAAGGAGCGAATATACTGTAAGAGAAAAAAGGTTCTATCTCTTACTCTTAAGTCTAATAAGCTAAAAATTATTAGTAATAAAAAAGAGATAAATATTGATAATAATAATAATAATATACTTATTAAGGATATTATTAACGTCTCTTAGATACCTTTTTAGGTGTTTAAAAAAAAGCTTATAAGGGTTATTTAATAATTTAGTAATTTTTATTATATAACATACTTAATAAGCGAGTATCTTACTTAAGTAAGATCTTAATTTACCCTATAGTGGGATTTACTCCTTAGAGATATAAAAATTATATATATTCCTAAGGAATAAACTAGTCATGCTAGGTTTATATTAGCAGAGAGACTAGTCGCGCTATGCTTAAATAAAGGGGGTTATTATATCTAGTAATATACTTAAGGTATGTAAAAGACTGAAAAATAAAGGAAATATAGTCTTCAAAGACTATAGGGTAGGTAATAGAGATAGGAGGTGAATAGGCAGTGGAATCAGTCCTTATAAAAAGCTGATTGGCTAGGTAAGGAATCATAGAGTAATAAAAGTGGGTTAAATAGATAATAGGGTTAAAGTAGAGAAGGCCAGCTTCTGATTGGTGTTCTTATTGTCTGAATTGGTTAAAGATCTAAGGAACTATTTCTAAAAGAAGGCATATAGCTTTTATAGCAAATTGCTCAGAATCTATTAGCCCGATTCAGATAAAAGTTATACCGCTGGGTAGCTCTAATTCCGGGCTTTAAAACCCTATTAGTCTTACTAATAATGGATAACTAGAAGCCGAGTTATAGCATAATAGAAGTTAAAACCTATAGGGTTTTAAACAAAGATATTTAAAACCTGATAGGAAATACCCTTTGGAAGGAAATGAATTTAACGGCGTTATCGGGCTTTTAATAAAGTCCTAAGCCCGAAGTCACGTGACCTTTCTAAAAGGGAAATAAGCCCAGAGAGGGCAATATTACTACTCCTTTATATCCTGCTTACCTAAGTAGATATTACTTAGGTAGGTGCGCTATAAGAAAGCGCATGGGCTATAATATAGGGTAATAAAGTCCTAGGCTTATATCTTATAAGCTTACTTTTCTAGAATTTTATATATAAAAGACCTTCTTAATAATAAGGTATTTTGCAAATAATATATACTTTTAAATATAATATAATAACGTTTTTATTCCTATTATAATTAGCTATAAAGATAAATACCTTTTTTCCCTAATTAAGAGCCCCTTTCCTTATTTAAGCGCCCCCCCATGCTTAGCCCTCTAAGTGCAACTGAGACTAAGCACGGGGGACCAGGTCGGTCTCTAGGCCCCCTTAAGTAAGACGGCTGGTGTTCATCACACTTTACTCATAGAGCCCTGTTACCGGCGGGTCAGCGCACGTTGCGTATGAACTCTCTTTCAAGTGAGGTGGCCCGTCTTGGTGCGTTGGATTCCCCGACGGGAAGTCGGAGGGTTATCGAGCCCAATACAGAGTTTATCCATGGCTCTACGCCCCCGCTCGGTGTAGGATCCGGCTGTTGAGTGGTGGAAGGTGGATAAGGAACGAGGATGTGTTGGAAGAACTGAGGGTTCCCCCTCGACTTCAAGGTTAAGAGGAAGCCATTGGAAGCTGCTGGAAATATCGCCACCTATGGCCACAGGCTGATAAAGCAGTTGGTCTAGTTGATTCCACATCACATGGAAAAGGCATACAAAACCTGCATTGAACCCTAGAAGAAGACAATAACAACAATAACAATCTGTTGTCAAGTGCACTCAGCGTCCATGCGTGATCCAACAACAGGATGAGGGGAAAAAGAGAAGGTGACGTTATTGAAGCTCTCTGCCGGGCTCAGTGGGGAAAGAGCAATGTTATTAAATTAGCTCGCTCGGAAAGCATATAACTTGATTGGCTCGGTATTTAAAGCCGTCCGTCCCCCCGATCTTCCTTGAGCCGGTTAGACCGGGGTCTAAGACTTGACCCACAGCCTAGCAGGGGGTGGGCAAACCATGACCGTGAGCAAAGCAGCCAAAACATGGCTGCGTCAGTTGAGAAGTAGCTGTCTGCTGGAGGCAACGCTCACGGCAGTGCCCGGCGAAGCCGGCACTTCAAGGGCGGGCAACTATTTACCATTGAAGGTCACGTAATAAAAATGAAGCAGAGTAAGCAAATAGGTGGCGGGGAATTATACATGAGACGTTCCCCACACTTCCAGGTAGAGTACTAGTGTTGGTCCATTGGCCACTACAAGGAGACATGATAGGACACATTTCTCGTGCGATTATAACCGAACCGGCTGCTGCTCCCTTGTCAGCATCATAATAAACATCACGCCGTCTCACACTACGCGCAGACTCTCCCTACACATGCTACCTCGGATACAGTGGCAACGCATGGCAGTCTCCTTCCATGCTAGCCTACTGAGGTTTTAAACGGTGCACCTGCCCGCAACATGTGCTCACTCGGGAGAAGTTGAGCTCGTTCAAAGACATTCATTGAGTGTCTGCCGTCACTTCAACCATGCTCAACTTCCTACGCCAGGTGCGGCCACCACCGCCCACCTTCACTGAGAAGGAGATCCCCGATCTCGCTGGGCGCGTCATTGTAGTCACAGGTGGTAATTCTGGCATCGGCAAGGAAGTCTGTGGCCTCTTGTACTCCAAAAATGCCACCGTATACATGACCGCCCGTAACGCCGAGAAGGCCGAAGCCGCCGTCACTGCCCTCCGGAAAGCTCACCCGACATCCACCGGCTCCCTGGACTACGTGATCCTCGACTTCGACGACCTCACATCCATACAGGCCTCCGCCAATGCGCTCAAAGGCAAGACTTCAAGCATCGACGTCCTGATTAACAACGCAGGCGTCATGATCCCGCCAGCGGGGAGTGTTTCAACGCAGGGATACGAACTGCAACTCAGCACAAATTGCCTTGGGCCTTTTCTCTTCACCAAGCTGCTCACACCAGTGCTAGCCCAGGCGGCCAAGTCCGCCCCCCCGGGCAGGACGCGGGTCGTGTGGGTAAGCAGCTCGGCGGTAGACCTTCTGTCACCGACGGGCGGCATCGAGATGGACAACATCGACTACAGAAAGGAGCGACCGCAGGCTTTAAAATATGGCGTCAGCAAGGCGGGAAACTACTTCCAGAGCACGGAGTTTGCGCGCCGGTATCGTGAAGCGGGAATTGTTAGCGTGGTACGTCTTAGCATCAGGGTCAGCCAGGTCGAGGATACGAGAGTCAGCTAAATGACGCGCAACAGTCTCTCAATCCTGGAAATCTCGAATCAGACTTGGACCGGCACACCACGGGCATGCAGCTCCTGCTGCGCAAGGCCTTGGCACACCCAACCATATTTGGGGCATACACCGAGCTGTTCGCGGCGTTGTCACTGGAGGTGACTTTGGAGAAGTCTGGGTCGTGGAGTACGGACCCTGCCCTTTTGTTCCTTCGACCCCAGCAGCTCACTGATTCTTCGTAGTTATCCCATGGGGGCGATTCGGTTCGATCAGGAAAGACGTGGAGAACGCCGCAAAATCCCCTGAAGAGGGCGGCACCGGTATCGCCGAGCAGTTCTGGAACTGGTGCGAGGAGCAGGTCAAGCCGTATTGTTGATGTTGAGACCGCGTGACTAAGGTGGTCCGATCTGCTGCTGGCTGGGATGTGGATACTATGTGAGGAACTGTGATCCTCTCAGACACATGTCAACTTAGACCTTTCAACAACACCTTTTACTCTCGCAGTATTGCCTCATCACGATTAGATGCTTTGTTGTGTTTTTATTCTAGTTATATCATTAATTAATGGTTGAGATTTTTGGTGCACGCGCTTGTTTGTGCCAGACAGTACGTGTATTCGGTCCATTGGTCCCAAATCAGTGTGTTCGTGTTGTGTTGTTCAGTGTCTGCCACTGAATGATCTACTGTTTCTATGCGTCATCTCGAGACCCCTGACCCGCACGTGACACCCCAGCACATGTCTTCTGTTCAACATGTTCTGGTCGTTTGACATTAACCTTCCATTCTGCCGCTTGTATTGCAGGCTTGTCAAGCACCTGCGGCTGTCTGCCATTTCATTCGGTCAAGAGCCTCAGACGTATATTACAAAGTGTGCTTGCAAGATTATTCAGAAGTCGTCTTGTCAATTTTCTATTTCTCTGCAATTCACGGTTTGCCCAGCAATAGCCCCATGGCGGAGCAAAGCGCTTGCGGTATGCGCCATCTTTCCCCAGTCTGACTCGAATACAATCGCGACGGGCGCTTTAACACATGGAAGGAGCTCAGCATGGGAAGCCGAAGCACGACTTATTGATATCCCGAGGGCAGCAGAGGCAGTGATCGGAATGGTCTGGTATGGTCTAGTATGGGGGATTAAACTATACCATACCAGCTGCTTGTATAATAACCAGTATCGCTTCAACTGTGGAAAGCCTCCATCAGGTAAAATTAAAGGCCAAAAGTCTAGAATCGCCCCACCTACTACTTATATACCTTATTTTTAATATTTATCTTTACTCTATATTTCCGCAATAAATAGAGGTTATATTAAAATAAAAGCTATACTATTTTAAAGCCCTAATTCTATAAATTAATTTTTAATATACTCTCCGCGTATTTAGATATAAGCGCATAGCCTATTATATACTAAAGTTATTAGCTTTAAAATTAATGAATTAGGTAAGACCTCTTATGCTTCTTAGATTTATTTAATTAGTAGCTTCTTACTAGCCTTATTACTTTATAATTAGATATATTAAGGGTATAGTCTTTAAAGCTTAGTCTTTCAGACTTTTTAGATATATTTAATAGGGTTTAAATCGGGCGAATATATTAGCTAATTAATAGGCTAAATCTTATATAAAAGTAGCTAATTTATTAATACCTTAGGAATATAAATATAAATATTATCTTATTAAAAAAGCTTAAAGTTATTTAAAAAAAAAAAACCTATTATTAAGGCCTTTTTATAATTCTAAGATAAATATCTTTTCTTCTTAGCTAATTAATCTCTTAATATTATAATAATATATTTTTTTATCTTAATAATACCTTTTTATATTATACTTAATAAATAAGGCTTTTTATTAAACTAGGTATTTATTAAATTCTTTTTATATTTCTTATTAAGGTATTAAAAGACTTAGCTATTAAGGTTATAAGGTATGTTTTAAATTATAACTTTATTAATAAAATAAATCTATTAATGATATTAATAAAAGAAAATATTTTTATTTTTAATATCTTGTATTTTAATATGATTATTAAGATACTATATCTAAAATTAATAATACTTAAGTATCTTTTTATATCTTTTTTTAATAATTAAATTTATTTTATTAATTATTATTTATAGCGCTAATAGCTATAAGAATAATACTTTAAAATATAAATAAAGATATTTAATTCTAGCTTAATTAATATATCTTATTAAATAAGATTATAATATTAATTAATATATAAATTAATTTATATAATCTATAAAGCTAAAAGCTTTTTTAAATACCCTTCTTAGGGCCTTAATTATAACCTATAATAATTTTCTTAATAGCTCTTTATCTTAGAAATTATATCTTATATTATACTAGGATTAGCTATAACCTCTTTCTAAGGTTTACTAATATATAGCTTAGCTATTATTATAGCTCTTTACTTAGGAGTAAATTTATAGGTAGATTTATGATTTGCGCTTATTTTAGGGCCAAATGAGCCTAGTTTAGAAGCTATTTTATTATTGATTCTAGAGGTCAAAGAAGAAGGGATTAATAAGCGACTTTCACAGAAAGCGGGGTTGCCGCGAGGCGATTCTAGACTTTTAGCACGTAATTATACCTCGCCCCATACCACCCCTATCATATGACCAGTACATGCGGGGAACCAAAGACGCATCATTAATCATTTTCACTATAATTATTATATAAATCATTCTATAGCCGTGAATGAGCTCTTAATTAATCCCTATAGAGGCAATCAATGTCTATAACGACCATAGCTTCATCAACAAAGAACACAGCCGCCGCGAGCATAAGTGCGATAGCACCCAGTGCGCCGGCAATCAACCAAGGCATATGAGCAATGTGATATTGCACTTTATAACTCGAAAAATTATTAGGACTTCTATTATAGGCTAATTTAGGAGGGAAAAGATGTACCTTTTATGCTTGTATCTTAATTAGCTTGACACCCCTGTAGTAACCGCGATAGAGGTTGTCTATAGTTGAAGGGATAATATAACTAGTAAAAGTAATTATACCATTAAGGATGCTAAGACTATTAAGACTACTAAGAATAATACTAAAAAGCTATAAAAGAATAAAATAAAATATAATATACTACTAGCTAGTAACCTAATTATTATTATTCTTACTATCCTTACTGTTTTCCTTAACCCGAGAATTAAGCCTAGAGATACCCGCAGGCCTTTATAATATCTATCTTTAGCCTGCCACGGCGATTAACTATAATAAGCTTTATACTACTAAAAAAGGCATTTATACTTATCTAATATAGGCGAGATTATAAATAGATCTAGGGCAAAGTAAGTAAGATCTCTTTAGGAGTTATTATAAAATAGCTAGTATGTAATAGCCTTATTATAACCTATCTTATTGTTATAAAGCTATAAAAGACTAAAGAATAGAGGATATATAGTCTTTAAAGACTATAGGGTAGGTAATTAAGATAGGAGGTAAGTAAGTAATGGAATCAGTCCTTATATAAAGCTAATTAGCTAAATAAGATATTATAAAGTAATAAAAGTAAGGATATAAATAAATAAGGTTAGAATTAAAAAGACTAGCTTCTAATTAGTATTCTTATTACTTATATTAATTAAAGATCTAAGGAGCTAGTTCTAGGAGAAGGTTTAGAGCTTATATAGCTAATTAATTAGAATATATTGCTTAAGGGGGCCTATAGTCTGGTCTATTCCCGTGACTTAGTCTTCCGCAACTCTATTATGCTAAGAAGACTAAGCACAGGGGGGCGCTTAACTAAGGAAAGGAGCTCTTAATTAGGGAAAAAAGGTATTTATCTTTATAGCTAATTATAATAAGAATAAAAGTCACTTTATTATATTTAAAAGTATATATTACTATAAGTTAAAAATAAAGCTATTTATATATGCGATAAAAATCAATAAACTATTAAATAACCCCTATAAGCTTTTCTCTTCTTTAGGCACCTAAAAAGGCATCTAATAGACTTTAATAATATCTCTAATAAGTATATTATTATTATAATTATCTATGCTTATCTCTTTTTTATTATTAATAATTTCTAACCTATTAGACTTAAGAGATAAAACCTTCTTTCCCTTATGCTATATCTACTCCTTATTAATAAGTAAATCCACTGCTTCTTATATAACCTCGTTATTATAGTTAAGGGGCATTATAATAAGAGGTTTCTAGTAAGGAAGAAGTCCCTAGTCTTCCTTTATCTCGCGATATAGTGCATATCTCTTACTTATATACTTCGCGGATAAGAAATAAAGATATCTATTAGTCTTAGTTTATTACTCTTTTTATAGCTAGCTTTTAAGTCCTTTCTAAGTAATCTAAGAGGAAGCTAAATAGATATTATTAATCCTTAGCTTCTAGATACTTTTATAAATAATTCCTCACACCCTTATAACCTATCTCTATATATATATTATCTTATCCTTTATAGCTTTCTTCTTAATTTATTATTTTTTTCTTTTTATTATAATTATTAATTATAATTATTTTTAATACTATGTAATTTAGTATTACTTAGATAAATTAGCCTATAATTAGCTATAATTAATATCCCTTAGTTATAAGCCTAGTAACTAAGATTTTTCTCCTTAAGATAATATATCTCCTAAGTTATTATAATATTATTAATTATTAAAATTATAAATGCTTTTTTTATTTTTTTATTAATATATATTATAGATAGTATTAATATAACCCTAGATATAATTAATATATTAATTTAAAGCTTTATATAATACTTATATTATTAAATCCTATATATATAGAAAGGGGGGGTCTCTAAGGCGCCTTAATTAATTATTAGAGGCATAAAGGGTATTAATATAATTTCCTTATTATAAGCTTTATTTAGATATATATATTAAAAGGTATTATTAGTATTTTTTTTTTTTAATTTTTATTATAAGAGTTAGAGTTATTATTAAAGGAAGACTTAAAGGAGGTATAACCTAGAAGTTAAGTCTTAGTTATTTTTATAGTTAAGGATAATAATAGATTTATTATATAGTCTAAGATAATAATTAGATTATAAGGAAAAGAATTATATTTTTATTATAAAAAGATAATTATTAACTTTTTTATTATATATCTTTATATCTCTTAAAGATAAAATAAAAAGTCTATTTTATTAAGGTTAAGTATATTACTTATAATCTCTCTTATTAGGACCTCCTAATACTAATATTTATTGTAGCTAAATATACTAATATTAAGAGCTTAAAGGATATATATAAAATATAGAGAAAAAAGAAAAAGAGTAATATTATAAGACTTATAATATATAAAGAGTTTCTTTATAAAATAAGATTTATAATTATTTAATAAGATAATTCTTTTTTATTACTTTTAAGCTAGCTTTATATATTTAATAAAATATTTAAAGTATTTTAAAGTAATAATATTATTAATATATCCCTTTAGAAATATTATAATAATAGCCTTATTATTAAGATTATTATTAACCTACTTAGATAAGATTTAAATATTAGGTATAATTATAAATAATAATATTATTACCCTAGCTATTAATATAGCTTTAATAATTATAATAGAAATAATCTTATAAGTATTAATTAAGACTAGCTAGTTTATTTCGCTAAAAGTCTATATAAAGATATTATTTTTTAAGTATTTAATCTAAAACCCTATCTTATTAATATTCTAGATATTCTTAGTTTTTATACTACTATAAGAGAAATAATATTACTTTAGAAACTACTTCTAAATAAAGGCATAATCTTTTATTACTTTATATTATATATCTCTTATTATTACCTTTTTTTTATAAAAGATCTAATAATAATATCTTATAAAGTAGTAAGCCTAAAAGCATAAAGCTATAGCCTTCCTATTAGTAGCCCTAAGGAGTATATTAATATATTAATAAAAAATATAATATTATATATAATATCTTTCTATAATATATTACTAATATTATATAATTATTAATTATTTCTCTCTTAGTAAGAAAAGAATATTATTCTTACTATTTTAGCTATATAGATTTATTTCTCTTACCCTTAAAAAAAGTCTCTTATAAAAGACTTTAAATATCACGGCCTAAGAAACCTCTAGGCCACGTAATAAGAAAGACCCACCTTATCCTACTAATTATAATAGATTAAGGCAGATCACGCCCTATAGGCTATAATCCTCTCTAATCTATTAAGTAAGATTATAATAGCTTAGACCCTATAAGTTATAATCTATTATAATCCATATTAATCACATAAGTATATAAAATATATTTATTATATTTTCTTATATAATAGCTACCTTAGCTATTAATATAACTTAGTTATACTTAATACCTTTAAGTATATTACTAGATATAATTACCCCTTTATTACTTAGACTATGCCTAGTACTCTCTGCTAAATATAAACCTAGCATAACTAGTTTATCCCTTAGGAAACATATAATCATTATATTAAAGGCCTAGGTAATAGCTATTATAAAGGAGAAAAACCTTAACTTAATAAAAACTATTATAATAATAATATATTCTTTAAGGTTCTTAGAGTTAAAGTAATAAAAATATAATAAGCTAGTCTTTAAGTTAATATACTTTTAATAAATAAAATCTCTAGAATTATAGCTTTTTAATAATATATTTATATCTTATATTAATAAAAAGTTCTAATTATTATAATTAAGAAAAATTAAGGTAATTAAAAAAGATTTATTATAATACCCTTATAATAAGTAAGGTAATAATATATTAAGAGTATTATTAATATAAAATATAAGATAATTATAATAACAAAGTAACTTCTCTTTATATATAATATATATATAATTAGAAGTATTATTCTTATTGCCCTAATTAATTAGCCTTTTCCTTAGTTAAGCGCCCCCCCGTGCTTAGTCTTCTAAGCATAATAGAGTTATAGAAGACTGAGTCATAGAAATAGGCCGGACTATAGGCCCCCTTAAGTAGTCTAATTTGGATAAAAGTTATGCAATCAGATAGCTCTAATTCTGGGATTTAAAAACCTATTAGTTTTGCTAGTAATGGATAACTAGAAGTCAGGTTATAGCATAACGAAGTTAAAACCGATAAGGTTTTAAACTAAGATATCTTAAACCAGATAGGAAAATACCCTATAGAAAGAGACAGCTTTAACGGCGTTATTAGGCTTTTAGTAAAGCCCCCAAGTCCGAAGTCACGTGACCTTCCCAAAAGGGTAATAAGGCCCAAAAGGCTAATACTATAACTGCTTAATATCTTACTTCTCCAAGCCTATATAGCTTAGATAAGCAGATTATAAGAAAGTATATAAGCTATAGTATAGGTTAATAAAATCCTAGGCTTATATCTAATAAGCTTACTTTTCTAAAACTTTATTTATAAAAGACCTTTATATAATAAAGACTTTTATACTTATTATATAGCCTATATAGCTTATATATATAGCTATTATATTATTAAATATTAAATAATATTATAGTTCTATATAAAATATAAAAAAGAAATTTCCTTAATAATTAAGTTCTTAAAGAAATAATTACTATATAAGCTGGGCTAGAAGAGCTAAGTAATAATATTATTTAAGAACTATTATGCTAATTAGGTAATAATTAGTTATAGAGCGTAAGATAGACTTATATCTAGAGATATAATATTAGATATAATATTTTCTTAGCCCTCCTATATTAATAAGGGCCACCTACTAATTATAATAGGTTCTTAAAAGGATAACCTCTAGAGGAGCTTAATCATGTACTAGATCCCAGTTTAGGCCAATAAGGAGCGGGGATTTTAAGGGGTGAAAGTGGCGGGCTGGCGGCGCGTTTAAAAGACCTTTCGTTCCTCAAGGCACATGTGCCAATTGAGAGTGGGAGGATTAGGACCAATTAGGAGGCGCAGTTGCGCATTGCTTAATTCGGTAATTTTGCAAAGGGGGGGCCAAATTTCGGGGGTGAAAAATCCCAGAGCTTAAGAAGACCTGTCGTACCGAAAGCGAAAGGCACAAGGTGTTAGAAGTGGGGCAAGGATCACGACCATCGTGAATGGCTTCACGGTCAGCGTGAGCGCCAGATCGCAGGCAATAGCCTGCTGCCTGTGAAATCAACAGATTGAACACAAGTATAAGAGACCAACCTTCGTCGCTCCTTAGATATGGGGGGAGCAAGGCCATACAATCTACACTGATCTTTTATTTTCAATGTCTGCATTCGTGTATCAGTGCTAGGTTGACAATGGGCCATTAAGCCATGTCAATCTAAGTTCGTAGCCTTCGCATTTGAAGCCCGGTCGAATACGGTTGCCACACTCTGGTTTGACTGCCTCGCACTGAAGGCTTTAGCACAATCCATCACATGATTGCCATTTCTCAGAACTCAAGTACCTTTCGACGCCTGGTACGACAGGTATAGCAACCAGAGCCTGTGCGACGAATAGGGGTCTTCCTTTGCCCAGGCGCAGTGGCATCGACCATTCTTGACACGTAGGTAAACCAACTTATAGGGAGAACTTGGAAGAGGTAGAGATACGGGCTAACGACGAGTGAAGTTTATTCCGCCTCAGAGGGCTCAGGCCTTCGCTTTATACCTCACCCTACATTACCCCATGACTCGAGCTGTACTTCGTTGAGGGCTCTTTTACGCCACTACACTGTAGTTGTGTAATCTATATTTATTATTGATCACAGTAAAGTTTCGCTACTAGCTTTTCGTCCCCTACAGAGTCGACTCACTGCTTCTGTCATTTTCCGAATAAGAGTGCGACTGCAAAGCTCCCCAGTTGTAGATAATAGTTCAAAAATATCTACTCCGCAGGTAGCTCCCAGTACATGGAGGTCTCTAGTAGTGAAGACTATCAATTCTGAACGGCCTTAGTAGCAAGGTCTGGTCTGGTCTGGACGGGCCCCAAGATGTTGAGCAAGGGCTCAGCAAGGGCTCTCAACGTCTTCCTTGATCATTGTTTGGACGTGAAAGGGAGTGATTCGGCAGTTCTCGTGTCTTGATCGGAATCAGCGACCTCGAGGGCCTGCAGCAGCGCATATGCCTCTATGATACCAATTTTGTTTCGTTTTTAAAAAACAAGCACACAGATTCTACTAGATAGGGTGGCCCCGAGGCAGTGGCGTTGCCCGATGGTACTGAATTGGCCACTGCACGTCCACATTTAACTGGTGCGCAGCACTGAGGACAAAACCTGTCTCCCTGAGGAATTGTCTTCCAACTAACACAAGGTCGGCCTTGGGGTCTTCTTCCTCTTGCACGAGCGAGCGCGCAAAGTCGCCATCCCTCACCAAGCCGACGCACGCGATCAGCAGCTCGATGCCATTAGTCCTCACCGCCTCACGAATCCTACCTGCAATGTCGGTTTGGTATGTCTGGGACACCTTGATCTTCTGTCTGGCTATATTACCACCGGTGGTCACGTCGAGGACGTCGACGCCGGCGGCCGGGAGCAGCTTTGCGAGGCGGATGCTATCCTCGATAGCCCAGGAGGGTTCATCGCCCTCGAGCCAATCGGTCGTGTTAAGACGAAGCCAGAGTGGCATTTCGGCCGGAATGGCAGCGCGGATAGCCTCGATGATCTCGAACAAGAAGCGGGATCGGTTCTCGAAACTGCCTCCATACCGGTCTGTTCGCTTCTATTGCACAGGTTAACCTAGGTCGGAGGGACTCGCAGTAGTGATAGGGGCACTTACATTGGTAGCAGGGGACAGGAAGTTATTCATAAGAGATCCGGAAGCCGCGTGGATCTCAATTATGTCAATACCCGCCTTGACGGATCGCACAGCCGCATCTTGCCATCTCTGCACCTGATCTTTAATTTCCTCAACAGACAGCTCAATCGGCGTTGCATGGTCGTCTGCCCACGGGATTGCACTCGGGCCAACAACATCGTTCGGCCATCCACCCACACTCTCAGGCGCAAGCGACTTCTTACCAGACTTCCACGATGGAAGCAGGCTAGCCTTGACGCCTGCATGGGCGAGCTGGATGGCCAGGCGGGAACTCTGACTGTGGATGAAGTCGGAGATGCGCTTGAGGGGCGCGATCTGCTCGTCATTCCAAAGCCCCAGGTCGCTGGGGCTCCAGCGGCCGCGGGGCTCAATCGCGACGGTCTCAAGGAAGACGAGGCCGGCGCCCTTAAGTGCGTACTGGCCCAGGTGCACAAGGTGGAAGTCGGTTGCGAGGCCGTCCTGTCCAGCAGAGTACATGCCCATAGGAGACACGCCGAACCGGTTGTGTACCTCGATGCCGCGCATGCGAAGCGGTGTGAAGAGGGTCGGGGCCGTGGCAGGCTCGAACGGGGTGCCGGCTGCGGGCTCTTGGGCCGGGGTGAAGTAGGCGACTCCGGCGGCGGACTTGGTTTCGAGACTCATGATTGCTGGGGTATGTAGAAGCTGAGGGTTGGGGCTGAGAGTGAAAGTATGGTTGAGTCTGTCAATGTCTGCCGATGTTGCTGGGAACTCTTCTCACATATATAGACAATTAGACATATGAAGTTATCCATAGTATCATCGCTTGATTTGTAATATCAAGGGAGCGTTTTCCGAATCATTTAGTATCATGTTTCAAGTAGGAAAGCTCCAGTGTTGAGGTGAAGGGCGCTTTCTCGGGCAATTTTTACCTCCTCTTTTCGCAATCCACTTACTTCCCCGCCTTTGAGAAGGCTTCTATTCGATTGAGTCTGTCGATCTAGAACTGATTTGAAATGCAAAATGCTAGGGAATTATTAAGCTTCATCCGAGGAAGGGTAAGGCTCTCGGCTTCTTTTCCGAACCCGATGACTTAGACCGAGGATCGTGTAAGCCAGGAGAGGAAATAGAACCATAGGAATCTTCCAAGAGCTATACGACTTACATTCTGGTTGGGATGAGGATAGCTATCCGAAAACCATCGCCGGAATATCTTTTCGCTAAGAAAGGAGTGACGACTTGCCTCCATTTTAGCGACCGATTAATTACCGCTCAACACCTATTTGTCTGTCTATGTAATAGGCCGTCACAAGCATAACACAGCTGCACGAATTGAGTCACCTTTTTCAAACGAATTTATGCACGATAGACTTTTATATCTCTATAATGAGCCATCCGAGTTGCTTGTTCGCTCGTACAACGGCGAGGTGCTTCCACATTGATAGGCAACATATTATCCTAGAAGGAACATCAGAAGAAGCTCTGGGATACCAGTAGTACCAAGAGTATTATTGCCAAGCAAATGGCGAGTGTTGGAAGGAGGTACGATGCACAGTTTGAGGTCACACTCAGGCAATGGGTTGCCGTTGTTTTGCGCTTTTGGATATGAAGGGGCGTACGACGGTAATATACGCCTCGGGTTCTCTTTGCGAAGGTCCCGGGAGTCGTCGGGATGAACAGCCGAGGCCCAGGTGCACCAAGCGCCAGCCAGAAAGGGTCGGTCTTGTCGCTATGAAAGCTGTAATAATCTTAAGCACATCATGCAGACATTAAATTAATCATGAACATGTTCTATTTGAAATATAGTTAAGTTATATTAATAACTAAGGTAGTTATTATATAAGAACATATAAAGGATTCTATATTATATATTAGGTAATTTATTAAGTCTATACTAAATAAATTAGACTTATTTATTTTTATTAAGTAATATATATTAGCTTATAATTATTAGAGTAAATAGCTTATTCTTTTCTTAAATTAAACAGGTCTAAAAAGGTAATATTATATATATAACTTAGATTTTAGTTAGGTAATAGTATAATATCTCTTTTTTATTAATTTTATTTTTAATGCTATTTTATATAATTATAACTATGTCTTTTATAAATATATATTTTTATTTTATATTTTTATTTCTTTTAATATTAATATAATATTAAGCTATATTATTAAAAAATGATTAAATATTTTTTTATTAAAAATTATTATATTTTTACCTTATATATTAACTAATTTAGCTTTAAAGTTATATTATATTTTTATTACTTAAAGTATAATATTATATAGATAATAGTCTTAGGTTTAAAAAAATACAAATTATATATGTATTTAGGTTATTTATATAATAAAATAGATATTTCTTTAAATTCTTATATATAATCCTTGTTTTAGTTGTCTTAGCTTAATTAATACTATTAATATCTTATATTATTAAGAAGACTTATTACTTTAATAAGTAAGAGGCTATTATTAAGAAGCGTCTTAATTTATATTATAAGGCCTTATAAAAGGCATAATAGGATTTAAATAAATCTTTATCTTAATTAGAATTATATTGTAAGTATAAGCGCTAATTAATATTACAAGGTATAGAGATTATATATAATAGTTTAGCTTCCTTAGATATACTTAAAGAATTAAATTAATAAGAACTTTTATTAATAAAGGATATTTAAATTATAATATATATAAATATTCTAGACTTAGATTTCTTTAGTAATTCTATTACTCTCTTTAAGATTATTAATAAAATCTTTTAAGATATATTATATATTAATAAAATATTTTAGTAGTTCTTATATATTTTTTAAATCTAAGTAGTTTACTTATTTAATAAAATATATTATTTTACTATTACTTTTATTTATATTTAAAATAACTTCTAAAATATACATTCCTAATTTATTAATTTTAATTTTTAATTTATTATTAAGTTTAATATAAAGAGAATTTCATATTAATATAAATAATAAAATATAAAATATAAAATAAACCTTAACCTTTAATCATTAATTAAATTTATAAATATATTTTATAATTTTTTAATTAATCTTATAAGGTTAAATATACTTATAATTAAGTTTTTTATATTATTATTTTATTTTAATATTTTTTATTTTAAGACAAATTATATTATTTGTTAAAAATATTAATTCTTTAATATTTTTATACTTATATGGCTTATTCTTTTATTTTTAAGAAATCTTAATTTTATTTTTATTTTTTATATAAGTGTTATAAATAAGTATTAATAAAAATTAGTTTTATGTTTATAATAATATCTTAAGATTATATATAAACATTAGAGCTAAATGTAAAATTTATATATATTATTATAATTTATTTACTTTTATTTATTATTATATTATATCTTAGCTATATAACTAATAACTTCTTAATTTAATTATTTTATTTATAATTAATATAATATTAAAGATATTATTTAAATATTTTATATATATACTTTATTTATTTATTTATATCTTTATAATATATACTAAAAAGCTTATACTTAATTCTTAAGTATTTTATAAGGTTTTATTAGAACTTTAATATAAATAAGGGAGCTTAATTTATAATACTTTTTAGTAATATGTTATATACTTTAAGAATATAAAAATAAAAAAATAAGAAAATCTTATAAGTATTATTAATTATTTATAAGATATAAAATAAGAAACCTTTTTAAGTTTATTAAAAATAATAAAAATATTATTCTAACAGTTTATAGTAATTAATTTAAGATGTATTATTTATGCATTATATTATTACTTAAGTATTATTTATTATCTCTTTAGATTTACTTTAAATATATATTATTTTATTATATTTTGTAAATAATTTTAATTATAAGATAAATTATTCTCATAAAATAATTATATTTATTAGATTTAAAAAAACCTTTAAGTATTAATTATACTAATATATCTTATAGTTTTAATAACTTTTAAGTCTTATATTAAAGTTTTTTTAGTTAAAGGATTTATATATTATTTTTTAAAAATCTTTATTATTTAGCTTTTTATTATATTTAATAATTTAATAATAATATATTATAAAGTCTTTTATATATTATATATTTACGCTCTAGTATAACTCTCGCCTAAATCTAGACTTACTTTAAAAATTCTAAATAATTTAATTAAACCTCTTATAAGCTAGGAATTTTAAATAAGGTTTATTAAAAAATCTAAGATATCTTAGTAATTCTTCTAAGCTTTTTAGAAATTAATAAACAATTTATTTAAGGATGTCTTATTTATGTTATTTTTTTTTTAATTATTTATTATTTAAATATTAATTATATTATTTAAAGATTTAAAAGAATTATAACCTTATAAGCTTTTTAATTAGATTTATAAAAGCGCTCTCTTTAGGCTTATAGCTATTGTATTATTTTATAGTAGTTTTTAAAAATTTAAGGTTTATAAAATATATATATATAATATGCTATAATACTTATTTATATATAATACTTACTATATATATCTATTAATTCTTTTTAATTGTTATTAAGATTACTATTAAAATTACTATTATTTATATATTTATATAAGCTAATATATATATTATATATTTAACTAAATAACTTTAATTAATTAAACTTATAGACTTTTATTTATTACTAAGTCTAGCTCTAAGCCTTAACTATAATTCTTTTTAGGTTTATAAAACTCTAATACTAACCCTAGTAACTAAACATTTTAAAATCTATAATATTAATAAGCCCTATTTCCTAATATACTTATGCCTATAGCTATATAGCTAGATCCTAGTTAGCTATAAGACTGCTTAAAGCCTTTTATTTAGTATTATAAAAGGTATTAATACTTATAATAAGTGTTATAAGCTATACCTTATATTAGTTATATTATAAGTCTATAATGAATTTATAGTCTTAATTAATAAAATCTTACTTTTTCTTTAAATTCTTTTTAAAATTATTTAATATAAAAAAGCTCTTTCTTAATAAAATTAAAGCTTTTATTAGTATTATAATAAATATATAAAAATATTAAAACTAAAGATTATAAGTCTAACTTATATTAAATAGCTAAGGTCTATAATTAATATAAACTTTTAAAGAGCTTAATTTAATATTATTTCTTATAACTTATAATAAGTGCTTTTAGTGCCCTTATAAAGCTTATAGACCTCTATAGTAAGGTTATCTTAGTTATATTAATAGGTATATTAATAGGTATTAGCTATACTACTTTAACTATCTAATTAAAAGTTTCTATAAATAGCTACTATTATAATTTTATTATTATATTATTAATTAATTAGCTAGTTATAGATTAATTAACTAGTTAGTTATAGTTATTATTATTATATTTTAAGATTTTAACCTCTTTAAGTAGTTAAGAATTATAAAGGTAATTACAAGGTTAATAATAAAGGGGAGAGCTATAATATAAAGGAGTCAGATTATAATCTCTTTAACTAATTAAGATATAAGCTATTTAGTATAAATAAAGCTAATTCTCGCGCGTTATTAAAGCTATTAATAATTATATAAATAAACCTTATTAATTTAAGCCTATTAAGCCCTTAGGCTTTAGGTATAAAATATTTACTATTAAAATTATTAAGATATTTATTATAATACTTTAAATCTTAATTTAAGCAATATAAAGTTAATAAATAGGAATATTATTATAAATTATTTTAATTAAGTAATAATAAATAATTTACTATAAATATTAAAAAAATGTTTTAATATTAAATACTAGAATAATAATATTACTTACAGTATATAATATATTAGTATATAAGAGTTATTAATATATAATAAAAGGTATTTTTAAGAGGTATATTAATTATATTAGGTATATATTAATAAAAAGTATTAGGTATAGTCTAAGTAAAAAGAATATAAGTTATATCTAGTAATAGTCTTAAAGTATTAAATATAATTATATTATACTAATAACTAAGGTAGGTACTATATAGGAATATATAAAGTATTATATAATATATATTATATAACTTATTAAGACTAAAGTATATATATTATAGTTATTTACCTTATATTTAATACGCAATATATATTAGCCTATAGTTATAAAGTAAATATATTATTTTATTTAATTTTATGTTACTTAATTATAATATTAATAAAATATATAATTTTCTTAAAAAACAGCTTTTTAATTAAAAGCTATTAAAGAAATTAAATTTAAGAAGATATATTAATAAAAATATTAAATATATTAAAAAGTTATAAGATAATAATTAATATAAGATAAAAATTATAATATTTATAACTAAGATTAAGATTTTTTATAATATTAAATATAAAGATTAAAAAGTCTTATAGCTAGCTAGGATTTAGTTATATATATATAATTATACTAGGAACTAATACCTATAAATATTATAGGTTTTAAAAGGATTAATTATTAGAGTTACCCTTAGAGCTTAAATATAAAAGGTTTTAGCGCTAAGGCTTAGTATTAAATTAAAACTTAATAAAAAATAAAAATCTATAGGTTTAATTAAATTACATTTATGTAATTAAATATATTATATATATCCCAGTTTATATAATATATATAGGGAGTATGTATTTTAGTTAAGTAAAGAGCTTAGAAATCCCTTAACTTTTATTAATACTATTTAATTAATTAATTCTTAATTACCTAGTATATTATAGTCTAATTATAAAGTAAAGATATTTCTTACTTTTAGGATGTTTAAAATAACCTAAGGTTAAGTCTTTAGTATAATATAAAGATATATATAGTCTCTTAAAAAACTCTTACGTAGTAATAAAAAGACATTTAATTATAATATAATATTATTTAAAAACTATATTAGGTATATAATCTATAGAAATATATCCTTATTTACTTTATTTTTACCCTAGGTTTATAAGAATTTTACCCTTAGCTAAATAGTATTATAGATATAATTAATTAATTATTTATTAATTATACTATATTATCAATTAATATATACTAAGCTTTAAACTTTATTAAGTAATACTTAGAGTATAATATATATCTTTATAATAAATATAATTATTAAAGAGCTAAATGTAAAGATATAATTATTATTTATAAATAATTTATGCTTATAATAATTATAATAATAAATATAATATTTAATTAAATAATTGTAATAATTTTAATAAGATTAGTATTTTTATAGGTATAATTATAAATAAATAAATTATTATAAGTATAAAAGGGTATTTAAGGTTAAAATTAAAATATTTTAAAAGCTAAAAATACAATATAATTATTTAAATACTAAAAATAAAAAACTAAGTAATCTTAATATTTATTTTAATATATACTAATATTACTTTATTAGTTAATATTAAGAAAATAACCTCTTGGGTAATTAAGTAATTATAATAATATACAATAGCTAGATTAATAATAAGATTAATTTTAAATTATTTTAGTTTTTTACTTAATATATAATTAATTAATTAAGTAATTCTTATTATCTTTTAAATTTTAATACTTATAAAAGTTATTATTTTATAAAATTTAAGAAATATTATAAAAAGAAATATTATTTAGCCTTATAAAGTACCTTATTTATTTAATTTAATTGAATCTCTTAATATTAAGTATTTTAATATATTAAAATAAGCTTATAATTAAAAATAAAATATCTAACTAAATATTTTATAGTTTATATTTTAAAAGTTAAATTAATTTAACTTTTTATATTATATATAATACTAATATAATAAAGATATTAAGGGGGCTTTTTAAAATATTAATTTTATTTCTTTTAACTTAAAATATATAAACTTAAAGCTTAATATATAGCTATAGACTTTAATAATTATTATAAAGGAAACTAAGTTATTAAATTCTTAGGTCTTAAAGACTTTAAAGATTATACTTAAGGCTAGATCTTAATTTAAATACCTTAAAAAATAAATTAAAAAGTATTAAAATAGCTCCTTAGAGTTAATCTTTAAAGCCCTAAGGTTTTCTACAAAAAGATAAAATACTTATATATTAAGTAATTTTATTAATTATTAAAAATTAATATTTTTAAGAAATAAATAAAATATTAAGTTAATATTAAAAATAAAAGAGATTAAGTTATAGAAAAAGAGATTATAATAATAGAAAAAATAAAAGAAATTAATTAATTAAGTAGATATTAATATATAAGTAATATTTAAAGTATTAAGATGTAATAATTAAAAGAATTTTATATAATTAAGTATTTAATATTATAATATTTATTATAAGCCTAGCTATAATAAAAGGATATATTAAGTAGTAATTAAGATATCTAAGAATAAATATAATTTATAGTTTTAATAAATTAAATTACCTATAGTATTTTTATATTTCTTATAAAGTTATAAAGTTATAATTATATTATATATTAGTTATATTATAAACTAATATAAAAACATATTAAAAACTAATAAGTATATAGATTTATTAATATATTATTACTTATAAAAAGGTTCCTAAGTCTCTTAATATAAAGTAATACTTTTTAATAATCTTAAAATTTAATAATTTATTTTTATTAAAATACTCATAATAAAATACTAGTTTAAAATAATTACTAATAGCTATTAATATTAAGCTTTTATTATCTAGCTTATAAGGTATTATATTTAACTATAGTATTTTACTTATATTTAATAAACCCCTAAGAGCTTATATATACTACTCTTTTATATATCTAAGATAAGTTATTAATACTAATATTAAGTTGTTTTTTATATTTAATCTTATTAATAACTTTATAAATACTTATTATATAATACTTTTAAGAATATATATTTCTTTATTTTTACTATTAAAATTACTATTAAACTTATAATTATTTATATTTTATATATACTAGAATATTTATATTATATAGTTAATTAAATAAATTTAATTAATTAAACCTATAGACTTTTATATATTATAAATTTTCAATCCAATATTAAACCCTAGTATTAATACTTTTTAGAATTATAAACTTTAATATTAATTCTAAGAATTAATCCCTTAAAAGCTAAGAATAGTAATAACCCTTATATTTTAATATAATTATATTTATAGCTTTATAGCTAAATCTTAGCTAAATATACTAAGATTTCTTTATTTTTTTTATTTAATATTATAAAATATATTAATACTTATACTAAGAGTTATAACCTATGCCTTATATTAATTATATTATAAGCTCTTAGGAGATTTTCTTTATAAGTTAAATTGTATTTTTTTATAACTTTCTTATAAAAGGCTTTTAAATAAAAAGTTCTTTTTAATAATATTAAAGCTTTTATATAATACCTTAATCTAAGGTATAAAGATATTAAGATCTTATTTTACATTTTAATATAGCTAGTAATTCTAAGCTTATTATATATTTATATACTATATATATTATATAAGAGGGTTTTTCTAATAAGTATTAATATATTTATATTATATTATTATTTCCTTAACAAGTAATATATTTAAATATTTATAAAAGTAATTAATATTATAACTTTTATATAAAATAATTATAACTTAACTTTATATTACCTAAAATAGGGATTAAAGTATTTTAATTTATATCTTAGTACCTCTAATAATAAAGGCTTTATACTTATAGCTAAAAGTCTTAATAAGCTTAAATTAATAAGGTTTATTTATATAATTATTAATAGCTTTAATAATATACTAAAGCTAGCTCTATTTATAATAAATA
>RZGL01000100.1:43037-107504 GCA_027886155.1 Fusarium paranaense
GCTTAAATTAATAAGGTTTATTTATATAATTATTAATAGCTTTAATAATATACTAAAGCTAGCTCTATTTATAATAAATAGCTTATATTTTAATTAACTAAAAAAGTTAAAATCCCCTTTATATAATAGCTTTTCCCTCTAATATTAACCTTCTAATTATAATTTTTAATTACTTAAAGAAATTAAAATTACTTTTATTATCCTTATAAGAAGAGGTTTAATTATAACTAATTAATTAACTAATTAATTAATAAATAATATACTAAGGAAATTATAATAGCTTTTTATAAAAACCTTTAATTAAATAATTAAAGTAATATAACTAATACCTATTAATATACCCTTTAATATAGTTAAGATAACCTTAGCAAGAAGGTCTATAAGCTTTATAAGAATATAAAAAGTACTTATAATAAGCTATAAATAATAATATTAAATAAGGCCTTAAGAGTATTAATATAAATATATAATATAATAATCTATTATTAATTAAACTTATAATCTTTAATTATATTATTTTTTTTTACTTAGCCTTTTTTTATTTAGTTATAATACTAATAGATGGTTTAGCTTCCTTAGAAAAGTGCTTTTCTTATTAAAGGCTCTTAAAAAGAAGCTACGAGAAGGGGAATATCCCGTCGGCGAAGATATTAAATTCCTCTAGGACTTAAAAGATAATACCCGGCACGGGGCGTGGGTTATAATACTTATAATAACTGTGAAGATCTTCTGCACCGCTAAATGAGAGGATCGAAGAAGTCTTATGGCCAGCTAGGATCTGGCCACGTAGCTGCAGGCGCAATGTTGGGAAATGGGGGTTATCGGCGTCATAGGTTTCGGAGGGATCGGTTCCTGGAGTCGGCGCCGGGGCTCGGCGCCGGACTGAAACTGCCTTGTTAAGCAAGGTGATGCGGAAAAATCTCTAGGGGGAGCATAGGGCGCTTACCTCGGAGGCAGATGGAGGTCTATAGGTTCAATTAATCAAACCCATCCGGTCAAATGCATGATGCGTACTGTTGCAAATCAGGGCTATCCATATGTATTGCTTATGGTATTATTCCTAATAATAATCCCTCTTTCCCTTTTAGGCCGCGATATAGCCTTCCTAATTAGGCCTAGTTTGCTATAGAGCTAGAGATTACTTAGCCGGCTATTTATATATATAACTACCCTCTGAGCTATTATATAAGGTCTAATCTAATATGCCCCTTTAGTAAAAGGGGTATTACCTTAATGCTATTATAATTATTTATAAATAGCTTCCTTTATTAAAAGGCCTTTAAGTAAGGCCTAATAATATCTAAATATTCTCCTAGGCCTTTATGCCTTTAAGACTTAAGCTAAGGTACTTTTATTTTTTTTATTTTATTAATCTTTTTTAAAGGCTTATCGTATTTTATTCTTATTATAGGCTTAAATTATTTAATACCTAAGTAAGCTTTTTATTATAAAAGATTTCTCTTAATATTTATTAATTCTTATAAATTTTTTATTTTAATTATTTAATATAATTTTTTTTTAATTTATATTATTAAACTAACTTATTTTATTATTAATCTTAATTATATTTTTATTAAATATATTATTAATAAAATATATTATTTATATTATATTATTTAAATTTATTAAAAGCTTAAGTTATTATATATTATTAATAATAACTTAAAGATTTATATTTTTTATAATTATAAATATAAGAAATATAATATAATAAATAAAAAGATTTTTTTATTTTATTTTATATTTATTAATTTTTTATAAATTCCCTTAGAGCTCTTAAGTATAGCCTAAGTATATTAAAAACTTATAAAAAATCTTTAAAAATAATTAGTTTTATTATTAAATTAAATATATTATTTTTACCTTAATTAATTATAAATTAGCTTAAAATTTAATCTTTAAATAATTAAGTATTTTTATTATATATATTTTAATTAAAATTACTTTAAAATATAAAATAATATTTTAAAAATTAATTTCCTTAAGGTAATTATTAATATTTTTTTATATAATTAATAAATATTTTTTTAATACTTTTTTTTATTTTAATTAAAATCTCTTTAAATAAATATTAATTTCTTTTTTTTAAAAATTTAATCTTAAATAATAATTATTATTTTATTATATATAGCTAATAGCTTATTAGTTTATATACTTAAAAAACCTATTTTATATTTAAATAATTAGAAAAATACTTTTTATTTTAAAAAAACTAATATAAATAAGCTTACTCTTAGTATTAATCTTACCTTTATTAAGTAATTAATTAATTTTTAAAATAACTTAGTATTTAATTATTTTATTTTATATATTAAGAAACGTTTTATTTATAATACTTATAAATAAGTTATTTTAAGCCTTACCCCGAAGGGTTATTTAACTTAATATTATTAAAATAATAAAAATAATAGTAACCCCTAGGCTAATAATCCTTTTAATAATCTCTTAATATTTTATATTTATTCTCTTATAAATTTATAATTAATTAATATTATAAGCCTTTAATTTTATTATTAAATAACTAATTAATTATTTTTTTTTATTATTTTAGGGTTTTATTTTTTATTATTAATATAAATTAATTTTTTTTATAATAATTTTATAATATATTTTATATCTTTTATTTAATTACTTAATATATTTTCTTAGAGGTATTAATATTACTAAGGAATTCTTTCTTAAGCTCTAAATTAATAATAACTACTAACTTATTTTTATAGCTTATAATCTTAGCTATATAGCTTAATAATTTTCCTTTTTTATTAAGCCCCTTAATTAAATCTATAAATTATAAAAATTAATAGCTTTATATTTTTTTATTTTTTTATTTATTTACTTAAGCTTAGCTTTTTTTTTATAGTCTTACTAAGATATTTTTTAAGTTAAATTAAACATAAAAATATTTAAATTTATTTAATAAAAAAACCTTTATTAAGCTATTAATAATAAGCTTATTTAATAAAATATATTTTATTTTAATTTTTTCTTTTTTAATTTTTTATCTTAATTAATAATCATATATATTTATATAATAAAGCTTTATATATAATTAAACTAGCTTTATCTTAATAGAGTAAATTATTTATTAATTATTATATTAAATTATAATTTTAATTAATATTATTAGGCCTTACTAAGTAATTAAGCTTATAAGATTAACCCTAAGAAAAAAAAAATAACTTATAAAAATACTCTTTTTACTAACTTAAAAAAAAACTAATAGCTTTACCTTAATAATTAATATTATAATTATATTTTATTTATTTACCCTCTAAGTAATTATGTTTTTAAATAGCTTTATAATAAATACTTAAGAGCTCTTTTTATTTTTTATATTATTAATAAAATTAAAATTAATAGCTATAAAAAATATATTTTTCTTAGATCTTTAGTTTACCTTAAAGCCAAGAATATAATTCTTAGTTTAAAATAAGTATTATAAGACCTAATTAATAGCCTTATAGTATTAAGAGCCTAAGTTTTAATTAAATCTTATGTTAGGCCCCTAGCCAAGGCCTATATGCCCTGTAGGGCCTAATTAAGCTATGATCCGTTAACTAAGACAGGCGCGGCGGACCTTTTGGCCTAGCTGGCTAAGGGTCGAGGTAATTAGGGCCTCTCTTCGCAATGTTATAATATCGTATAAACCTATTTATTATAAAAGTAATATTTACTTAAGTTATTATTATAATATATATTATTATATTTATTTTTTATAAATATAAATTAATATTTTTTAAGCTTATTAATTTATAATATAATAAAAGTTTTTCTTATATTATTAAAATAATTATTTTAAATTAAGATAAAATATTAAAAAGAAAAATAATATATCTTATTAATATATATAGCTTAAGAGAGCTATAAGTAATAATTCTCTTAGTCTTATATTACTTTTATCTCTAAGAACTAATAAAAAGGGTTTTTTTTTTTAAGGTAATATAATTTTTATAAGTTTTTTATTAATTTTTTTATTTTTTTTTTATTTATATTTAAAAAAATACAAAAATATAATTATGTATATAAAAAAATAAAATAATATTATTAATTATTTAATAATAATTTTTATTAAATATCTTTTTTATATTATTATTTATAAGGCCTTTTTTAAAATAATAATATTATATTAAAAAAAATCTCCTTAAGCTATAAAAGCCTTTTAGAGTTTTAAGACCTTATTTAGTTTTTAATACCTCCTTAATATCTCTATAAATATATTCTTATTTAATAAGATATATATAAAAGTATTAATTCTATTATATTAAAATATCTTATAATTAAATTAATTAATAATAATTATTAAGGTCTTAAATAATATATTTATTAATATAATAATATATATATCTTTTTTATTTTTAATTTATTAATCCCTATAATATATATATATAGCTTATATAATAAATAAATATATATAATAAAAATCCTAACCTCTAAGACTAAAATTATAATAAAAATACTATAAATTATTTAATTAATTAAAACTACTTATTATATTTTTCCCTAGATATTTTAATTATTACCTAATAAGTCTTTATATTATAATTAAGCTTATTATAAATATTATAATATTAAATCCCTAATTATATTAACTTCTTTTTAATTATTATTTTTTAATAATTTAATTACTATTTATATATTAATATCTATTTAATTAATTATTTATTTTTTTTCCTTTATTATTATAACCCCTTTTCTCTATAACTAGGTCTTTTTTGCCTTTTAATATTAACTAAGTATCTTATTTGCCTCCTAAAGGTTTTTATTTTTAATAGCTAATAAGGTAACCTAATATATAATTACCTTTATATCTTTCTTAAGAGACCTTAGGGCTTTAAGGATTAACTCTAGGGAGCTATTTTAATACCTTTTAATTTATTCTTTAAGGTATTTAGACTAAAATCTAACCTTAAGTATAATCCTAAGGGTCCTTAAGACCTAAGAGGTTAAGGGCTTAGCTCTCTCCTTAGTAGGTATTAAAGTCTATAGCTATATATTAAGCTTTAAGATTATAATTTCTAGGTTAAGGGGAATAAGACTTATTCTTTTAAAAGCCCTCTTAGTATTTCTTTTTATTATAATAACCTTATATATAATATAAAAGGCTAAAAAAAACTTAATTTTTAAAATATAAAATATAAAATATTTAATTAAATATTTTATTTCTTAATTATAAGCTTATTTTAATATATTAAAATCCTTAATATTAAGAAATTAAAATAAATAAAATAAATAAGATAATATATAAAATTAAATAATTTTTTTTTTATAATATTTCTTAAATTTAATAAATTAATAATTTTTATAATTATTAAAAATTAAGAGATAATAAAAATTAATTAATTAATTAGCTATATATTAATTAAAATATTTAAGCTATTTAAGATTAATCTTATTATTAGTTTAATTATTTTAGGTTATTATAATTACTTAATTACCTAAGAGGTTATTTTCTTAGTATTAATTAATAAGGTAATATTAGCTTATATTAATAATAAATAACTAAATTACTTAGCTTTTTATATTAATTACTTAAATAAATATAATTTATTTTTAATTTCTAAGCTATATTAATTTTAGCTTTAAATACCTTTCTAAGTTTATAATAACTATTTTATTTATAATTATACCTATAAGAAAGCTAATTTTATTAAAATTATAGATATTATTTAATTAGATATTATACTTTATAGTTATATTTATTATAAACTTAAATTAATTATAAATAATAATTAAATCTTTATAGTTAGCTCTTTAATAATTATATTTATAAAAAAAATATATCTTAAGCTCTAAGTATTACTTAATAAAATTTAAAGCCTAATATATATTAATTATTAATATATTATAGTTAATAAGTAATTAATTAATTATATGTTTAATATTATATAATTAGGAGGGAAATCCTCGCGAATCTAAGTTAAGAATAAAATAAATAAAAATCTTTTCCTCTAGGTCTAAGAGCTTATATAATTTAGGGATCTAATTAAGTTAGGATTAAATGCCTTATTGCCAGCGCTATAGCTTTATATAACTAATATTATATATCTCTATAGCGCATTAGAGCTTTAGTTTTAGGTTATTTTAAAGGGCCTAGAGGGCAAGAAGGATTCTAGCCTTATTATTAGACTAAGATATACTAGGTAATTAAGAATTAATTAATTAAATAGAGATAATATAGGTTAAGGGATTTTTATTATATATGCTTATTTATTATGTAAGCTATATATGTATATTAGACTATAAGGTATATTTTAATCTTAAGGAATTTATTATATTTATTTAATTTATAGGTATATACCTAGTAATATCTTAAGACTTAATAGCTTTTTATTATTAACCTTAAGACTTTTATTTATAAATTTAATTATTTATAGCTTTAAAGGTATATTTCCTTAGCCTTATAAATTACATCTTAATATAAATAACCTTTTATACTTATATAAAAGATAAAAAATTATTTTAATAGCTTTTAATATATATTAATATTAAGTTATTTTTTATTAAGAAATATAAGGCTTTCTATATTTCTCTTAGAGACTTTTTATTTATTTATATTTAAAAAATAAGTTATATTTCTTCTTAGTACTAATAACTTATAGCTAATTAGGCCTTTAAGTATTTTTTAATAAGTATTCTTATAGTATTTTAGGGATTAAAGAGTTCTTAAGAGAAATATTATATTAAAAGGGAGATTTATATATATTTTATTAAATACTTTTATTTTCTTTATATATATTTTTTTTATTATATCCCTTTATATCTAGGCTAATAACTTAGGTATAAAGAAATATTATTTATAAAGAATTAAATAATATAAGAAAGACTTTAAATTTAATTAATATATATTATTCTTACTTAAAAAGTCTTTTTTTTATAGTTTTTTTATTAATTTTAAAAAAAGGCCTTAAGATATTTTTTTTTAATTATATTTTAATATATTAATCTTATTAAGTTTTTTATTTAATACTTAGGTAATTTATTAGCTTTAGGCTTTTTATTTTATTATAAGCTTTTAAATTTATTTTTAAATTACCTTAAGGTTTTTCTAAAAGAAATTATCTCTTAAAGCCTTAATTTAATTATTAAATAATTATTTTTTATTAAATATAATATCTTTTATTATAATTATTCTTTTATAAAATAAATTCTATATATAAAAAGAATTACTTAAGGTATAATTAATAAAGAAATTTATTTATACTTAGAGAATTTGTTTTTAAAAGTAATTTTATTATAATTAAATATTAATAACAAAAATATATACCTTATAGTTAAATACTTATAGGTATAAAAGCTTTAATTTTATTATATTTTCTAAGTATTAATAAATATAAAGGATTTTAGATAATAATTTTTTTTTAAATTAAAAATATATAATTATATAAATAAATTATTATTTTTATTATTTCTAATTATATATATTTTAAGAGCTGAGTTTTTATTTTTATTATTTTATTTTTTTATATAATTATTTTAATTTTCTTAGCTATATTATTTTATACTTAGGTATTTAATATAAAAGGCTTATAATATATTTTTTTTTTTATAAATAAGTTAGTACTTAGAGGTAAATTTCTATAATCTTATTATTATACTTAAAGATTCTTACCTTAAGGGAATATTATACCTCTAAGAGTTTTAAAAATTCTTTTATTATTAAGAAAATAATATTTATATAATAATCTATAATATAATAATCTTATAAATAACCTAAGGCTTTATTTATAAAAATCTAAGTTAAAGTATATCTCTTATAACTTTATATTATTAAATAAAAATCTATAATAACATATTTCTTTAGCTTTATTTTTTTTATTAATTCTCTAGGGGCTTTTTAAATTATTTATTAAGCTTTTATTATATTATATATATTATAATTAATTTTAATACTCTTTTCTAGGCCCTAGGAGTTATTGAGCTATAATTCTATACCCCTTAAGGTAATTATAAGGTAATAAAAAACCTTTAGCCCTAAGTGCCCTAGGCGCTAATACTATATAAGGGAGTCTCCTTTAAGTAATCTTTATATTAAGCTATTTATATATTTATATCTTTTCTTATATAGAAAAAAAATATTTTATTAGCTATAAATATAGCCTAATTAAGCTAATATAATTAAATTACCTATTAATACTTTAAGACTTATTATTTATAAATTCTTTTTATTTTTTTAAGAGGGTTATTATTTATTTTTCTTAAGTAATTTTTATTTAGCCTTATATCTTATTAATAGCTTTATTTTCTTAGCTTAATAGAAAAGATTAAATTAATTATAAAATAAATATATAAAGTAATATTATAAAGCTTTAGCCCTCTTATTAAGCTATTAATACCTTTTAGGCTAATAATAATATCTTTATATATATTTATAAATATCTAGCTTATCCTTAATTAAAAAAAATCCCTTATAAGAATAATTTATAGGTTTTTAAGCCTTAAGATATCTTTAAAAATATATAATATTACCTTAGAATTAAATAATATATTATTTTTTAAAAAATAATACTTAATAATTAATAAAGTTATCTCTTAATTATAAAAATTAATAATTTATAATTAAATTAATCCTTTTAGCTTAATCTTTTATATTTAATTAATTAGGTTATTAATATTAAAAAAAATCTATTCTTTTATTATTTTTTCTTAATAAATATTTAGCTTATATTTCTTATATTTTTTCTTAAGAAATATATTATAATTATTAATTAAGAAATACAAAAGGTTATATATTAAATATTTTAATTATTTCTTTTTTATTTTTAGCTTTTTAGGCTTTTTTTTATCTCTTTAGGATAACTCTTAGGTAATTTTATTATTATTTAGGCTTATTAATTTCTTTTAAATTATTTTTATTTATTAATATAGATATTTTCTATATATATATATATTTTCTAAGGATTTCTTAAGGTTATTAAAAGCTTAGTTTATATTTATAATTATAAAAATAATTATAAATTTATTTCTTTTATTTTATTTTTTTTTAATATATTATAAATAAAGATTTATAATTTATAAAGTAATAAATATAAGGCTTTATAGAAATCTAAAAATTATTAATTTATTTCTTAGGTTTTTTAAAAGCTTATATCTCTTATCTTATTAATTATATTATATTATTTTATAATTTACTTATTAATAGCTTAATAAGAGGTTAAGTAGTTTTAATAAGGCCTTATTAAGTAACTTTTATATATCTTTTAAGCCTTTGATTTTTTGTTTATAGCTATTAAGGAAAATTCCTTATATAAAGATTTTATTTAATTTATAAATATATTATTAGCTAAGTAATAATAATAAATAAATAACTTATTAATTATCTTAAGAACCTAATCTTAAATCTTTATAATCTTTTTTTTTAAGATTTTTATATTTAAATAAGAGATATTTATATAGGATTTAAAGAGAGTTATAAATCTAGAGGTTAGCTATTAAGAGATCTATAATTTTATTAGCCTTTTAATTATTATTTATATTAGCCCCTAAGATAAGATTTTTTTCTTAGAGGGTATTATTAAAATCTTATATTAATAAAATTCTTTTTATAATTATAAATTTAATCCTTAGGCCTTTTTTTTTATATTTTATATATCTAGCTTTATAAGAGGGTAAAATAAAAAGCTAGGCTTATTTTTAGCGAGAGAGTTAATATAAACTTATAGATCTTAGTTTTTTATTTTTATGTTAAAGATATTAAATTAAGTAACTTAATTATAATTATAAGCTAGCTTTATATTTATATTTATTATTATTACTTAGGGAAAAATTAATAAATGTTTTTTAATTTAATATTTTATTTATTAATTATTAATTAATAAGACTTTTAATTATTATAAATTAGGGCTATTTATATATATTACTTATATTATTATTCTTAATAATAATCCCTTTTTCCCTTTTAGGCTATGATATAGCCTTCCTAATTAGGCCTAGTCTACTATAGAGCTAGAGATTACTTAGCTAGCTATTTATATATATAACTACCTTCTGAGCTATTATATAAGGTCTAATCTAATATATATATCTTAGCTTGTATGAATATATAAATAATAGTAATTTTAATAGTAATTTTAATAATAATTATTTAAAATAATAACTTACTAATATATATAAAACCCTAGGAAGTATAATAGGAACTTATAAGGGTTTAATTATATATTTCTTAAAAATTTTATTTTCCCCTTTATATTTATATAAATACTATTTTATATAATATAATTTAAGATACCTAGGTAATCTTTATTTATTAGTATTATATAATATATTTTATAGGGATTAGTAATAATACTAGTTAATTAATTATTATTTCTAATAACTTAAAGAGATTAAGTTATTATATATTTAGGCATATTTATTTTAGTCTATTTTATTAGAAATAAAGTGCCCAATATAATAAGTTAATCACAAAGCCAGGTGCATAACCCTATAGTACTAGCGGCATTTTATATCTAGATATATAGAGCTAATAGTAGGATAGCTTATTAGTACTAACTAAATTAAGAAATTATTACCCTTTCTTAAAACCATACTATTATAACAAAGGAAATCATAATAGTTAAGTAATAATAGCATTATCTATTAAGGTTTAGAAAGCAGCCATAATAGAAATATAGATCTAATTAAAAAAAAATACATTTCTATACTTTTTAGTAACTAGCCTTTTAGAAAGAATTATATAAAATAAGGAATCTTAGTTATTATATTAAAAACCTAAATACTTTATTAGAGAAACAAAACACACTAACTATATAGCTAAAATTTCTAATATATCTTTCTTTTTTAGTAACTTTTAAAGAGGGATTTTATACACTTTCCCGTGATCTTAATATTATAGAAAATAATACGGGCAACTAATCAATTAATAGTAATGATAATCACGCCGGAAAAGAAAGCCCAAAGCTCCCCTTTCTCAACCTGACTGGTGAAGAAGATAATGGTGGCCAGAGGCAGCTGCCTCTGGCCCTTTTTCTACGTACAGGAAATTGCCCAATGGCCCAAAACGGCTTAGCACCCATTTCCCCCCAACTCAATACTACTTCCCCGCTAGAGTTTAATAGGACACTTGCAACTAGTAACAAAGGGAGAGCAATCGCAGCACACGGGATCCTTAGCCCAAGTGATATGAGCGCCAAGGTTATACATATGGTTCAGCGAGTTATACTCTGAGTACACCCTATTGACCCTGCTGGTCTTAGGGTTCACGAACACCATGTGGATGCCATAGGTGCGGCCTACGGTTGGGTACTCAGGGATGGAAAAGTCGCCCTTCCAGAAGAAGGTGAAGGTATTGCAACCGTAGATGACTAGTTCCCTCTTCCATTGGTTAGGATTATTCTTGCGGATGGAAGCCTTGATGAACTGGGCGCGATTTTCAAAGATCGGGGGAAAACTGTCGGCCTGTGAGGAAGTATTAGAATATGTCCTCGGACTTGACACAAAGCTTGAGACAATAGGCAATATACCTTGGCCCATTTCTCGATATTCTTCTCAAGGCCACCGCTTACGGCAGTGGTTATCCACCATCGGGTCTGGGAGTAGATCTTGAGGTCCTCGTCGAAGGTCTTCCTGGCCGTCCTGCCGCCGTCTTCGATACCTGAGAAGGTCGAGATGTACTGGTCGAGAAGGACCTCGAGCTTGCTGCGGGGGACACACTTCGCAGCCTTGCCTTCATACGGGCTTTCATTGGTTTCTTCAATGTAATGCTTGTTGTATTCGTACTTGGACAGGTGAGAAGTGTCCCCGTGGTGGGTGAAGCCCTCCGCACCGTTGTCGGCGTCGTTAGAGTGCTTGCGGCGGATGCTGGAGGCCGTGGCCGAGAGGGCGCACGCCAGGACGGAGAGAACGAGGGATGCCTTCATCGTGAATTGTTAAACCTTTGGTATGGTTGTCAAGATGAATGAGCGCGTGTTTTCTGACTGTCAATGAGTCAACCGGCACAAGGGAGTTATCTCGCAGCCGGCGTCTCTTTCGAGATACTTATAGACTCAGACTCCCAGGCCCCAACGAAGCTCTGGGAGCGCCACCGTGAAGGCCTCGGCGTAGGTTTAAGCTATTAAAACTCTAGATCCTTGCCTTCTGATGGCCACTGTGGCAAAGTCCAGTCTGAATGGCTGCAATGAGCGAGTTGCTGATTTGGAACTCGTATCTCTTGGCCCACCCTGAGTTGGGTACTGGATCACAGTTAAACCTAAAACACAAACTTCCATTCCAATCAACAGATATCAATAGTGATTAATGAGTGAAGGGCTACAATGCACTCCCCCTACAAATTATAGCTCATTCTGCAGTTGATGCGTTTCATCCATTCCGTTGGTTTACACCGCCAATATTCACAAGCCACTCGTCTCCAGCGACATTCCCCAATGTCCAAAATGGAAGTCTTCAGGCCTTACAGGGCTCTGTTGAAACGAGTGCTTAACTAATTGATGAACGGCCACTCCCCTCGTGAACACCGACCTGGACGCCCCCAGGTCTCATCGCGGCGGGCATTAGCTCCAGGAGCTAAAGCTACCGCGGTCTCTGTTAGTCCTTGTGACGAGGATCCCCGACGCTCGACGGATCATGGCGATTGGGTTTGATTCGTGACCTTCTCATCTGATGACCAGTGTCTCACATTGGCGTCACGCGGACAAACCGCTAAAATCTGGGATGCCATGACTGGCCATAATTAGGCGACGCTTGCGGGCCGTGCCTCGGAGCTTATTTAGTGGCCTTGCGGAGGGATTTAAATACTATTACGAGTATTAGGAATTACTATGCATAACTACCCTTTCGCTAACCCTACCTTAATAATTATAGCTTATATTAGCTAGTAACTAATAATTAACATAAGTCCTAATAAATAATTAATATAATAACTATTAAAATAATTATAATAAGTTAAAAATAAAAAAGTAATATAATAAATATTTTTTATATATTTTATAATATTTCTTAAGAGTACTAAATATATTAAAAATAATATATTAAGTTATTACTTTAAGTTATTTTATTACTTTATTCATTATTTCTTAATTAATCAACTTATTATGTAATATTTCTTATCGCTCTAGATAATATAATAAGGTTCTACTATAGTTTACTGCTCATTGCGGTTTAGTCCGTGGTAGCGGTATTAATAACGCAAATATAAGTCTAAGCCGCATTAAGCGCGACCAAATCTAGAGGAAGGTACCCGTTGTGATTATTGGCAAGAACTACACAGGCCACTAAGTGCGGTTCTCTCCCTACTTCTATCTTAGTCCGGCCACAGGATGCTTGTCAGTCTCAGCTGAGAGTAAGCTACAATTGATGTCACGTATAACGCAAGCATATCCTCTTTGCTGCTCTCATCTGGTTGCAATGTGGTGCCAAGGAATTTACAGGGGCAGGCGGGAAACAGGGGTGCGAGCGCGGGGCAAAGAGGCCAGGACAGTAAAGTGGCCGCCAGCGCCCGCCCGACATGTCGCATGACTGTTCTCTCACACATTACCCCACCCCACCTTCATACTTTGGGTTATCTACGAGATCATGGTGACACGCCAACCTCAACATGAGACAAAACAAGATCAGAAGACGGAGAGCGACCCCAGACAATCTCTTACCGTGCTACCATCAGCATCCCCATCTGCTTATGAGCCGCTCAGCCAGCATATAGACTGCACGCGGCTGGTAAGGATCGAACCAGCCACGACAGACGATGATCCCATCATCTGCAGTTTGTTCGAGGTCGAGTTCCGTAAGAAGCCCAAGTTCTATGCGCTCTCATACATGTGGGGAGATGGCCCAGCCCAATGCAGAGAGTGAAAGTTCTCGATGGTGAGATGAAGGAGCACGCTTGGCACTCTTCAACTGGAAAGTTCTAAACATCGTAACCCAGCCCCTTGTCTAGGAGGTTGCTAACTGACTAGTGAATGGTTGCGTCTCGCTTTGGAATGCACGTAAATTAGATAAGTTAGTTTTTACAAGGCATCGTTTCAAATGGGTTCCGATACACAGACCTTGGATGTGCATTGCATCTTGCTTCGCCGAAATGATCGAATGTTGAAGTGTTGGCTCAACGAACGCAACAGACCAACGCGGTCGACTAACAGAGTAATATTAGATTAATGAAAGCCGAAACAAGGCGGATATACATTGGCGCTGTTCCTTCCGTGCAATTATCGTGTTTCCGAGTGATAGTAAATGGACTTTAAGAGACGCGACGCATATATAGACGACCTAGCAACATGCACAGACTAGTTTCTATGTAATTGAACGAATTACTAGCACCACTGCGTATCGTAGGGATCGAGATAGGATGAGTCTTGTGTGCCTAGGCTCTCTTACTTTACTATAGTCGCGGACCTGGAGCCGAAGGGGCCGGTGCCACGGCGAACCTCTTCGGATCATAGTTCTTGGGCCAGATACCATTCTTCCCCGGGGCAATAATGCCCTTTGGATCCAGAGCATTCTTGATGAGGGTATTCAAGTGCATCTGTGCATTGTTGTTGAAGTTATATGTTCCCGCAATCTGATCCATTAGGGCCAAGTGTGTGCGGTACTCTCCCCAACCCTTCCTCGCTGCGTCGTCTATAAGCGTGCTGATAAGCTGGTGTGCGCGGCGACATGAATCCTCATCGGCCCTGTCAAAAACAAGGCAAACAATATGATGCATCTCACGCATGCCAATAACAAAGGTACCGATGAAATCGAAGTTAGCTTCCTCGCAACGGCTCCGGGTCAGCTGGTATTGCGCCATAGCATCGTCACCAGTGACTTTGGCGATAGGTGAGAAAAATAGATGTGCGCCGTTAGGTAGCCAGTTCCTTATAATTTAGTCAGCTGCGAGAAATATTGCTCTAGAGTTTAGAAGACTTACACCCATTCTAGCTCTGTGTAGGTGGGAATACCTTGAAGCGTAAGATGCCGAGTTTGTAGGACGACATTATCAGGCATATCCTCTGGGAAGTAGAACTTCACACCAGGGATAGCTGAGAAGGCATTCTTCACAACCTCCCACATAACGATCCTGACTGGTTCGGGGCCATAAAGCGCTCCATAAAAGTTCCAGCGCCCAAGGTTTAATTTCTTTGCAATTTCATCAAGTTCCAAGTCATTGAGAGGCTTCTTTGAAGATGTGTATGATGCGCGATTACCCTTATGACAACTGTGAGTAACATATGGGAAGGATAATAGGAGCTTGCTTCACACACCATGACAGCTGCGTCGAGTAGAATATGTCTAACGGTCGGAACGTTCTGGAGGACCATTGAAGTTCGAAGTGGTCTGATGATCTCGATGGCCTGGTGTAGATCCTTATCCTTAGGAATGGTAATTAGGTAGGATTGATAACCACCGGGGTTAACCATGAGCCAAATACCCATCTTCACTACAATTCCGAGGGAAGATTGACTGAAGATCCCATCATTATATGGGCCGAATCCATAGTTGAAAAGCTGCCAGGCCGAATTAGGCTCTTGTTCGTGCGGCGGTGCGTTGGGATCTGCATCAGGGTTTGGGAGTGCACCCATTCCCGTGCGAACCAGCGTTCCATCCGGGAGGATAACTAGCAGGAGCATTAGCTATGAAGATCTATAAATTCTGGTTCGTGTTAATGCCTACCTTCCATGCCGCAATGCATCATAAAGTGGTCCCCTGGCTTATTAGCAGCTTGTCATTATAACTGGCTAAGAGCAGCAGTCTTCATACCATATGGCGTATAGCCCACACCTCTTTCAATTGTGTTTCCCAGAACAGAGCCTCCTCCCAGGTCCGGCACATCAATCCAGAGCTTATCACGGAGATTATTATCGACCAAGTACTGATGGAGGTCTGCAAACGTCACTCCAGGTTCGACCAACGCGTATGCTCCCTCAACATCAACTTTCAAAACCTTATTCATATGTTTTCCAAGGTCAATAGCAATAGATCCGGGGACTCGGGGCGCCGCTCCCCCATACCCGATATTCCGGCCAATAGATAAGGGCCAAAGGGGAATCTCGAACTTATTGCATAGCCTAACAATGGCTTGGACTTCGGCGACATCGCGCGGGGTAATAAGTGCCGAGGATATGAAATGCTCTGGACCAGTGAGGTGGAACATATCATGGACCTTGCTCTGGTCAAGGTAGTCCCGTTTGTTGCATTGCTCGCTGCTGCTGACGATGGTGACATTCTCGGATCCGCTGATCTCCTTGACCGCAACAATGAACTCCTGGAAGGTAGTGCTGGATGTTCCTGGGGGTAGGACCAAGGGGTTGACAGTGGCTTGGTCCGTCTGCCCATGCTGCGCGGCCGCAGGGGCCTGTTTCGAGTTGGATTCTCGACGGCCGGACATGTTCGGCAGGAAAGATTGATGCAAGTTTATGAGGCAAGGGCTAAGCTGAAATGGCTGGAACAGAAAGATGGTAAAATACTGGATGTCTGTGGTCATCCGCCCCAAAATATATCTATCCATTTGGTACGGGCTGCAAGGTCGAGGAGAGGAGTGAGTCGTCATGTCCCGCAGATTCCCGACCCACTACGGGGCGGTCCTGGGGTGGCAAAAGCCGCTGTGAGTGGCATTTTCCCGTCTCTGCAGCCAGCCATCCGACACAGCCACGAAATCTGATTCCCCTCCCCCACAGAGGGGGTGGGAAAATGCCGTGCTGTGACCAGGATCAACAAAGCCGCGTGGAGGTGGGAAATTATCCGACAGATGACGAACTCCGCGTGAGGAGCACGGAGCTGATCAACGCTAATCTAAGCCAGTTTGCACGGGTCATGTGTCGCAACAAGCTGAGAGCAGCAACGCCAGAATCCCAGGGACTCTAGTTAGCTAGAAGTGTTGTAACATCTCCACAAATGAGTAAGCCAACTTCCAGTGAAGGAAGCCTTTGTACGCAGTATGGTCAAGGACGTGGTGAGATTGTCTATCGTGAGAGTATTTCTTTTTCCGCAAGAAAGCATAGGCAAATATATATATATATATAAACAATAAAAAAAAATAAAGCTTAACTTTCATAATTGCTTTCTGATGTCTAAACGACGCAAAATTGTGGAGTCCAGGACCAGTTCATTAACCTGGAGCTATCAGAGAAGGAGTATCCATTTCTCTATGCTTTGGGGAGGCCATACGAGTCCTTTCAAACGCAAACTCCCATGCGGCTGATGCTCTTTCCTTTTAAGCGTGCTAAAAGAAAATCACGTCGACAATCAAACCACTGTGCTTTGGTGTTCCAAGGCGTCGCCTTTTCGATCGCCTCGGCATTTTGGTACCGGAAGAACTGAGAGTGTTAGGTGTGCCCAACCGTGGTCACGTTTGTTAATATTACAGCTTCTTCCTGAGGAACAGAAAGAATCCCAGACTTTCCCTCATTAGAAGAGACATCTGGAGCTTCATTGTTTCCTCTCCCCCTGGGTTATCCGCGATCCATCTGTCAGGGCAGAATTTGTCTGAATCGGAGCCAATGGTTTCTCGCCATCGATTCACGCTTCCTGGACTGACACTATAAACAGTGACTTTGGAGATAAAATATGGTGTGAGTTGATAGCCTTGAAGCTGTGCTTTTCAAGGGAATTGACTTGGTATTGGCTGGAATGGTGCAGCTGGGTGTTTTCGGAAACGACAGCAGGCAGATATGGCAGCTTTTCTGCTTCCTTGAAGGAAATCTTACGCTCTTCTTCACCTAAATTCAGGGCTCGGTGAGTTTCATCAATTTCCTCCGCCAGCCTTGTCTTCGTAAGGGGTCTTTGACAAGATGCCCGGGACCAGCTACGATGGCGATGGCTTGCACCCAGGATATTCACGCCTGGGGTCGTGGTCTTTCTCTTCACTGGTAGTCCCTGTGGGTCTTTATCTTGGATTAAATGCTGAATAAGGTCTCTCCGTTGACTGTCGTGGAGGCCGTGTGTCATCCTTGACTCTGCTGTCCAGCCACTCTAGGGAAACATGGAAAGCATTCAGACGATTGTCATTTTAGAGATAATGCAGGTGTTAAGCTACAGCGCGCTCTGATTGCCCCGCTTAAGGGGCTGCGCGCTGTCATATCACCACATTAGGCGATGCCCTCATTTTCAGATAAAATGAGGCTCTTTCAACTCCCGTTTTTCATGCTTCAAGGTGACCGCAGGCACTCTGTAAGACAGCAGGTACCTTATCATTTTGCCTATGCACCGAAGCAACGAGTGGCTTACTGATTATTCTCTTACCTTAGTCACCTTCTTGCCGTGGCCGTAGGAAGTCGTGATTCCATCTTCTCAGGTAAAGCTAACTTTGCCAGGAGATATTCAGATGACTTGTCCATTCTGGCAGTGAAGTTCTTTGACGTCGTCGTGCTAGGTCCTTCAGGAATATATGAGACCTTCAGAACTCGCTCGACCTAGCCAGGAACGAGACGAGAATCTATCGCGTGAGACCATCAGGCTGATGGTATTTACCTCAGGTCTCGGCATCACGGCATATTGTAAATACTTACACCTACCAAGACATTCAGGGTACAATATGATTCTGAAAAAGAGGTAGAAACAAACTTCATCTACGCAGATGCTCTTTTGGTTTGCAACATTGACAAGTTTTCTTTTGTAGGAAAGATCTATTTCCATAAATCTCCACTCGTGCAAACAGCAAATTGCTACTCGACCTTACCAAGCTTATTCATACGTAAAGACGTGTCAAAACTTGAGCACAACCTTGCCGGTATTCTGCCAATGTTAGAAATGATTGCAAATAGACGGCGTGTCACTCACAGCGGCAGACTTTTTGGCAGCCTGATCGAGTTCCTTGAAGCCCAACAAGTTCACTTTTGGTTTCACAGCCCCTCTCCTAACAAACTCGAGAGCCTCCAACGTTTCAGTTCGCGTGCCCACCAATGTACCAACAACTGTGATACCTCTATCGATGACCATGAGGGGGTGCAAGTTCATGGCTTGGTCTAGTGGAGGTATACCTACACAGACTAGCGTGCCAAGGACCGCGAGGATATCAAGCGCGCCCTGATAAGCTTTCCCGGATCCTGCCGTGACAATGACTGCACTTGCTCCGGCCTCATCCGGAGTCAGCTTCCTTAGAGTCGCTGCCATACCTGGATCAGATGCGTCGAAGTATACTTCCGCTCCCATGGCAAGACAGAGCTCCTTAGCAGGCCCAATGTCAATAGCAGCCACGCGATAGCCCATTGACCTGGCATACTGGACTGCCAGTCCCCCGACACCACCGCCGGCACCTATAATCGCGACCCATTCCCCCGGCACAGCCCTACAAATCTTCAAGGCCTTATACGCAGTGACTCCACCGCATAGGATAGGCGCAACTAACTCATCTGGCAGGTTAGGGTCGTTTGGGATCTTTAAGACATAGCGGCTAGGCACGACGCAGTACTCGGCAAAGGTCCCATCCCACTTGCGGCCCGAATTCTGTTGCTCTAGGCACCGAGTTTCACCCCCAGGATGGCGGCAACAAGGGCACTGGCCACAGACGTCACGGACCCACGCAATACCGACTCGGTCGCCAGCTTTGATAGTAGTCGGGTTTACGCCGGAGCCAACCTGAACTACGCAGCCAACGCCTTCATGGCCGAGGACATCACGGCATGGGCCAAGATGGCCGGCCGCGAGCGATAAGTCGGTGCCACATACGCCGGTGACGGAGACCTTCACGAGAACTTCCCAAGGGCGGAGTGATGGGATTGTCGTCGATCGGATTTCGAAAATGAAGCCGGAGCCTGAGCGCTGTTCTTGTGTGAGACGGTAACTCAGGGTGCTTGGAGGACAAAAGTCAAGTATGGCATTGGACTTGACTCACCACTACAACCGCAACTTTGTGGCTGGACTCTTGCTTGTTTGCCATCGCAGTTGCCAGGTACTCGATAAATGATGGTTGCGTCTGTTGTTGGTCTCAGAAGGTGCAGTTGTAGTATTTCACGTCTGTGAGAGGACCAGCACTGATATCGCCTAAAATTGCTATTTACCCAACGCGAGAAACTCATTATATGACAAGCCAGAAGCATCGATGAAATACCGAGGTGACGAGAAGACCCGAGATCTAAGTCCTCGCTGCCCCAGATTGCCCACTCCAACAGTCGGAGGTGGGGAAAAGCCCGGTGGAGAGATTGCCGAGACCTAAGACCCCATAGGGTTAGTACCCGTGATTCTATTGGTTTCACTGGTCTTCTCAGGGGTGAGCATTTTGCAGCTTCATTGGCGGCTTTACCCCACCCAGAGACCTCGCCTCCGTCGATCACATAAGCGTCTCAAGAGTGACACTTGCATCAATATTCCAGATGCCTTAACATGCTGCACCACCCCAACGTCGCGATTTCTAACGGCATCAAGGTGTCTACGGGGTTGGCTTTAAATTCTGTCTTGTATTAATGACTGTGTTCCTTGTTACTGTGGCTGACACCCCCTTCAAGAGAAGTGTCAGCAAGATCAACGACGTGTCGCCACTGGGACATTGTGACATCCAAGGTGATGTACACCACTCAACATGGTGTGCACAAGGGCGCTTCTACGCTAGACCAAGCGCCTCGTCCGGAACCAAGCAAGGTGAATATGGGCCAGGCGCGTGCTGCAGTTGTGTTTCCACCACATGCCATTTCGGAGCATTGTTTGAACCAAGCCTTTTCTATGGAGGGCCAATTCACATCCCATCACCTGTGCCGAGATCTATTGCTGAGCAATTCTGGGAGCTGAATAGAACCTGCTGCGCTACAACCCTCACCAGGTTGCTCGAAATGCGGGTATGGTTCGGTGATACCAGACCGAGGCCCGTCGTGGCAACAAGGGAGGAAACTGATCAAGGTGACAACCCAGCCAAATTAGTCTCCTGGTTTTCAAGGGATGGACCCAGCAGAGGTTTTGACCGGAACAAGGATGACGGGCACGGATTCAGAGTGAGTGCCCACTTAGTATTCTTCTCTATACCTGTTACTCTTGAAGTTGGTTGCAAGTGCTCCGTGTCAGAGGCTTGTAAGCCCTACAGCATCACTACACCTTCGATTTGTACAAATGAATCACCTTCGGCTTGCAATATGCAAGCAAACCCTTTCGGCCCCATTCCCCGCCTAATCCGCTCTCCTTGTAACCACTAAGATGGGCCTGTGGCAGAGGCCTCTCAAAGCCGTTGATCCAAACAGTTCCAGCTTCGATCTGATCTGCCAGTCGTCCAGCCCGGTCAACATCCCTTGACCAAACAGCTCCTCCAAGGCCAGAAGGACCACTGTTGGCTCGTCTGATGACATCGTCTTCATTCCTCCATTTGAGTAGCGGAACAATTGGGCCTAACCGGTCTTATTAGCATAGGAACAATGAGGTAGCCAAGGAGCGTACCGAATGCTTCGCCCGTGACGGCGAGGGCATTATCCGGGGGGTTGTCGATGATCGCAGGCTGAATTATGAAGTCGTCGTCCGAATCCTTCGGGTTACAGCCAAGCGCAAACTTGTAACCATTTCGACTTGAATCCTCAAAGAAGCCCTTGACGATGTTATACTGCATCTCGTTCTGAATGGGACCGAGCATGATGCCTGACTCCAATGTGGAAGTTGGTGCCACCTTCCACTGCTTCACTGTTTCGACCATTACCTTCAGGAACTCATCATAGATGTCTTCATGCACGAAGATTCTTTTGCTCGCCACACAGAGCTGTCCCGAGTTCATGAAGGATCCAAGTGCCACCTGAGGTGCGACAACCTTGGGGTCGGTATCAGGGCAGATGATGCTCGCGTTGTTCCCCCCGAGCTCTAAGGTGACTGGCTTCAGGAGCCTTCCTGCCACTTCTGCTATCTTCTTTCCCGAGGCGGTCGAGCCGGTGAAACTGATCTTGTCGATTCCAGCATGACTACACAGCGCGGGTCCCAATTTCTCGTCGCCATTTAGAGCCTGGAGAACACCGGCGGGAAAGACGCTCTGGAATAGTTCGACAACTTTTAAGATAGAGTATGGCGTAAAAGGAGACGGCTTGACTATGACGCAATTTCCAGTAACCAAAGCCGCGGCGATCTTGCCGATCGCAAGGACCAAGGGGTAGTTCCAAGGGCAAATCGCCACCACTACGCCCAAGGGTTTCTCATGGATACTGAGTTTGAGTTCGTTGTCATCCTGGATGATCACTTCCTCAATGGGCCCCTGAGAAGCTGGGCACTGTCAGCGTACTTCTTAAATTGGGGTTAAATAGCTGGCTTACCATTATATTGCAAAAAGTTGGCCGAGTGGTCGATCTCGAGATGGGAGAACTCGATCTACAACGGATCATCAGCATTAGATGTTGCAGCTTCAGCATGTATTCTAGTCACCGGCTTTCCCCCTTCTTTTGTAAGCAATGTTGCCAACTTCGACCTGTGGGCAACAAGGATATCGCGTGCGGCGACAAGGGAATCTTGACGCTGCGACCATGACGACTGGGACCAATCCTTGAAGGCGATTCTGGCCGATGCTATTGCACGCTCGACATCTTCCAGCGACGCCACTGGCACATCCCAGAGTTTCTGTCTGGTTGATGGATTGGTACCCTGGGTGACTTGCAGCCCAGATGTCGGATTGCCACCCACAGTGTTGACAAAGGAGCTGAACACGTCCATAGTGTGTTTGCGCAAGGCGTTCAACACAGTAAAACATCAACACTGAGTAAGTGCATTGGTTCTGCCATCCGAGACATCCCTAGGGCCTAGATTAAATAAACAGAACACGCCCTTTATCAACTGCTTTCCCCCTCTTCCTGTAGACAACGTGAGGGGAAATTTCCGCTGGACCCCACTGGTTAAAGTCAACAGCCTACCCTCCCGCGGACTAGCTGGCTTCTGCCGCTGGTGCTCGGACCCTCCCTTTATGGGTAATGGTACAACGAAGCACTGAAACGGAAAAAGGACCACTGGGTTTCAATGCCGGGGGAGAGGGGTCGGCAAGTTTCCCGAAATTGGACGTGTGTACTCAAGAGTCACTATGTGCAAAGTGTTGACAAGGAGTTTCTTTTCAGGGCCATCTACAAAGACCACAGCTGGAAGAAAGGCAACGCTAACATGAACATGTCGATCACGACGCCGATGAGGGAGTTTGACCAAATGTAGAACTTGGTGATATCGGTCATCGGAACGGACCAGAGGTGCAGTTGCAAGATGCATTTGCGACATCGCATTGGTCGCCTGAGCTCAGTTTGTCAAGCTACAAACAGGCATCGATGTTGACCAATCAGGCTGCCGTGTCTTGATTCACACCAAAACTCCACTTACTGAACATTGTGCAAGACTATCGGCCAATGCTGATGAATTCTCCGGGGCGGTGGCCATGCTCGTAGTATGTGAGAGTAATGCAAACGGCATGGTACGATAGCTACAACGCAGTCTCAGGCCCAATTTTATATTTTTGGAGCTTTACTCCAGGGACCTTCACCCTTCAGTTTTCTACGTGACAAGGAAAGTTTCAACTACCAAGCAAAAGGCACAACCCAATGGAGGATATGGAATTTGTGGTCGCCTCCCTGTCTCAATTGCGACAAGGCGTCAAGGGGTGGCCGAGGTGGCAGCGCTTTGAGCCTTGCCACTCCAGCCGCGGTTGATGGATGAACTGCCCCCCTTTCACAATAAGCCAACTGCAAGTGACGAACAACCTTCACACCTGACCTGCGCCACCGGGCTGACAAACGAGCTAGAGGAAACATCCTTGGCGGGGTCATTTCCCATCGATGCCGAGCCCCGATCCGAACGCTCGGGAATTCCACCACCTCCGCATTCACCTCTGTCTCGTGTCAGTGCGTTTTTTTTTTGCCCCGGGATTTAGAATTGAATATGGGGAAGACGCATGCTCGGAAGCTTCTGTCAATGACGATCTCTGGGGAATGTCGATCAACACCAAGCGCAAAGGATACCCCGTAGCGGAGCATTACTGTGGGAAAGTAAGGGTGCCCTTGTGAGTGACTTTGAGCGGATACGTGTGTGGTAATTGCCAACAGGCGAAGCAAGCCCTCCTCCGTGAGCCTGGGGTCGGGAAATTCAAAGACCATGTTGAAAATCCCGATAAATGTTTCAGCCGCGTCAACCCAGTTGTACAGCCACGAGTGTCGGGTCGTATATGTGACCACGCCTTATTTAAGTCCAAGGGTCTGCCTTGGACAATACTTGACAAACCTCCAGAACGAATACCAAGCCTTGACTTGCAATGATATTGTCAATTTCTGCCGAAATGTTTAAAGGCGTGTCCTTATCATTTCCCACTTTACTCACATCCGCTTATATACTCCTCGGGTTATTCATACTGTATTGGTGTTTCTGGATCTCTTACGCCAGATGTCTTCATCCACTCGCGAAATATCCTGGACCCTTCTTGGCTTCGGTTTCGAGATCGTGGCTCGTCATGCAAGTTGCCGGAGCCAGCGCCGACAAGACCCAAAGGAAGCTCCACAGTAGGCTAGGTAAGTCTCAAGGCTCAGTACATGGCAGCGCTAATAGGATTTCGGATAGGGCCCGTCGTGCGGATTGCTCCCAATGAAGTTGCGATTTCGGACCCAGGTGCGATCAGAACAATTTACAGCATTAATTCTGGCTTCACCAAGGTAGTTATCGGCATTTCTCCTTGCACCTTCTGGACTTGCTAACTTCCCAAGACGGATTTCTATCTTCCGTGGCGACCGTTATGGGGTACGTTTGCAACTATCTGGAAACTGTGAACAAGCACTCATTCGACATAGCCAAGTACCCTGACCACTTCACGTCTTTGGATGAACGACTTCATGCAAGCCGCAGAAGAATTGTCAACAACTTGTACTCTATGACAAACATCGTACGAGCCGAGAGCGGCATCGATCTGTGCACAGACTTGTTGATGTTAAGAATGCGGGAGTATGCTGACACTGGTGAAGTTCTCGACATTTCGAGCTGGGTTCAGATGTATTTCCCCCAGTTGCCCTTATGAGTGGGTAGCAAGTTACTGACAGGACCGTGGATAGGTATGCTTTTGATGTGATAGGCCAGCTGTTCTTCAGCCGCATGTTCGGCTTCTTGAAGGAAGGTGGTGACCATCGAGGTTATATCAAGTCACTAGACACCCTACTGCCGGTTTTGGCAGTGACTTCCGTCCTGCCAACTTACATTCGCACTTTATTCTTGTTGGCAGGGACAATGTTTGGAAGTGTGCGGGGGGCTTTGACCGCGCTCAATGAGATTGAACGAGCAGCCGAATCATGCATCGCCGAGCGACAGGAAATTCTCAAAAACGATGAAACTGTTGAAAGGAAGGATATTATGTCAACTCTCCTCGACATAATCCAAGAAAAGGGCGATAAAGTCGACTTCGGATTGACAGAAGCAAAAGTGGAAGTCTACGTTGCTTTGTTCGTACCCACTACCTTCTTGCTGCTCAAACAGCTAACCGGGAAATAGGTTTGCAGGGTCCGATACTACGGCGGCGGCAGTTTCATCCATACTCTACCATCTTGTCAAGAACCCACTGGCTTATCGAAAGTTGACAGAGGAAATTCGCCAAGCTGCCGCATCTGGGGAGCTAAGCGTCCCCTCTGTGCAATACAGCGAAGCCGTGAAGCTCCCGTACTTGGAGGCATGCTGCAAAGAAGGCATGAGGATGCATCCTAGTGTTGGGTTGACCTTGTCGCGCAACGTGCCCAAAGGCGGAGGCATGATTTGCGGCGAGTGGTTTCCTGAAGGAACTAGAGTTGGAGTGAACGCAGCCGTCGTTCATCGTGACAAGACGATTTTTGGGGACGACGCAAACGATTTCAGGCCTGAAAGATGGTTTCGGGACAACGCGGAGAATATGGACCGGTATATGTTTCAGGTATGATAAAGCCCAGGCCTAGGTGCTCTTTGTCCACTAACGCCATTTGCAGTTCGGAGGCGGGTCGAGAACCTGTATCGGCAAGAACGTAAGTGCCCTCCAATTGCAGATAATGATTAAAACTAACTAGTTGTTAGATATCCTTGTGTGAAATGTATAAGATGATTCCTCAACTCCTGCTTTCTTTTGATTTAGAAGATGCTTGCACGGAATGGAAGACTAGTAACCACTGGTTTAATAAGCCTAGTAATGTTAATATTATAGTTAAGCATAGATCTGGGTTTTAATAAAGGAAGAAGATAAAATCGTAGATATTTAAGAAATAAATAAGATATTAAGTAAATATTGAAAAATAAAAAAAAACCTAAATTATAAAAATAAGAAATAATAATAATAATAATATTAAATAGTAATTAATTATTTAAATATTAAGATAAAGCTAAATATATTAATTTTCTTTATATTTATTTTTAAATCTTTTTTATTTTTAATATATTCTTTAATTAAATAAATAAAAAAATCTTTAAGTATTTTATAATTTAAATTTAATTTTTTTTTATATTTAATTAAAATAAATATTTATTATATATAAAGCTTACTTTTAATAATAATTTAAGTATTATAAAATAAAGACATTTATAAAGCTTTTTTTTAAATATAATAATATTTTTAATAAGATTATAATATATATAATAAGTAAATATTATAATTATATAAGTATTATAAAAATTCCTTATATAATAATTATATTATTCCTAAGAGATAAACTAGTTATATAGGTTTATATTAATTAGGACTGCTAGGTATATTATAAGTAATTTATATATAAGTTATATTTAATTATACATTTAAGGTATTAGGTACAATTATTATAATAATTATATATATTCCCAAGGGATAAACTAGTTATACTAGGTTTATATTAGTAAATAGATTAGTCGCGCTATGCTTAAATATATAGAGGTATTATATCTAGTAATATACTTAAAGGTATTAAGTATAACTAAGTTATATTAATAGCTAAGGTAGCTATTATATAAGAAAATATAATAAATATATTTTATATACTTATTAGGGTTTAATTAGACTAATTATTTTAATATTTAGTCTAAGGTAAGACTAATATTTTTATTTTTTAATCCTAGGACTAATAGGGATAAAATTTAATCCCTTTAGTCTCTCGCTTAGTTAGGGCATTCTATTAGGCTTCCTTGCCTAGCTTATATTATAGCTATAATATAAGGTCTCCCCTCTATTAGTCTTATCCTTAAGATTAGTTATAATAACTAAGTATTATTAATAAATAACTTTAACTTATAAAAATCTTATTTTTTATTAATATAATATTAGGCTAAGTTTTTAAATATATTTCTCTTTATAAACTTTTTAAAATATAAGGTCTTTTTTTTTACATTAAGGCTTTTAATTCTAAGATTATACTTTATATTTATTATTTCTATTAAGGTTTAGCCTATAAAGTAGTCTTTAATTATTTTAATTATTATTTTAATTATATTTATATAAAGGTTATATATAATAGGGCTAAAATAGCTTTTTTCTATAGGTATATATTAGCTTCCTTATAATAATTTTATTAATCTTAGTAATAGCTAAAAATATCTAAGAGTATAAATATTTTAAAGATAAGGAGGCTAAGGTAAAGGCTATTTTTAAGGAGGTAATAACTACACTTACTTATATTTAGAAATAAAAAAGGCTACTTAAAACGCGGGGTAATAAGCCTTTTAAGTATAATTTATATACTTTAAAGGAATTAGGCGAGCTCTAAGAGGAGTTATTTATAGTTATAAAGGTATATTCCCTTAGGGCTATTAATTTAATTAATTAAAATACTATTAGTCTTAATAAGCTTATACTTAGCGTTATTAATAGAAATTCTTTAAAAGGTATCATATATTAATATAGTATTTTAGGGGTTCTTATATATTTTTTAAGTCTAAATAGTTTTTTTATTTAATAAAATATATTATTTTATTATTAATTTTATTTATATTAAAAATAACTTCTATAATATATTCTTTTAGTTTATTAACTTTAGTTTCTAGTTTATTCTTAGTTTTAATTTTAATAATATTTTTTATTAATTTAAGTAATAAAATATAAAAGATTAAATAGAGTTTAACCTTAAGACATAAATTTAATTTATAGTTATATTTTAAGATTTTTTATTTAATTCTATATAATCTAATATATTTATAGTTAAGTTTTTTATTTTATTATTTTATTTTAATGCTTTTTATTATAAGGTAAATTATATTTCTCTCTAAGAAAATTAATCCCTTAATTTTTTTTTTATTAATATAATTTATTATTTTATTTTTAATAAATTTAAGTTTTATTTATATTTCTTTATATAGGTTTTATAGCTAATTATTAATAAAGATTACTTTAAGGTTAATAATTATATCTCTAGTTTATTAATAAATATCTAGAGTAAATTTAAAATTAGTATAAGCTAGTATAATCTTTATACTTTTATTTATTACTATATTATAGGCTAACTATATAACTAATAGCTTTTTAATTTAATTAGTTTATTTATAATTAATATAATATTAAAGGTATTATTCTAGTATTTAATTTATATATTTAGTCTATTTATTTATTTCCTTATAATATACTATAAAGAGCTTATAATTAATCCCTAGGTATCTTATAAGGCTTTATTAAAATTTTAAAGTAAAAAATAATCCTTAATTTATAATAATCTTAAGTAATATATTATATACCTTTATAATATAAAAATAAAAAAAATAAGTAAATTCTTTAGTTATTATTAATTCTTTATAAGGTATAAAATAAGAAAATTTTATAAATCTATTTATAATAATAAAAATACTATTATAGAAGTTTCTAATAGCTAGTTCTTTTAAGAGGGGTAGTTTTATAATAAAATCTATAGTAATTAAGTCCTATAGTTATTATATAACTAGGAGTAGTTATAGTTTTTTATAAGGTTTATAGTATTATGCCTTAGTTTTTATATAAAGGTTATATTATTTAATAATTTCTAAGATAATCTTCTTTATATAAGGAAAAATAAATATTATCTTAACTTATTCTATGGTTTTATTAATTCCTTAGTATCTATATAGTAAGTAGTTATATATTTTATATATAAGTTTATAGCATAGTTTATTTAAAACTTATTATTTATTAGTTTTTTTATTATTTAAGAGTTACTTATTATATTACTAGATTTACTTTAAGAATAAATTATTTTATTTTATTATATAGATAGCTATATTAATTTAGTAAAATACCCCTATAATTCTTAACTATCTATAGATTAGTAGTTCTTATATTAATAATTAGGTTTTTTTATAGTATTTTTTATATCTATATATCTTCCCTTCTATTTTACTTCTAAGGTTATAGTTATTATAATATTATTATATAGCTTAGGTTATTTCTTCTAGGTTATTATAATATAAAATTTAATAATAATAATAATTAAAAATAATTTAAAATACTTTATTAAGGATAAAGATTTTTTCTTTATAGGTCTAAACTCTATTATTTTATTATTAATATCTTAATATATACTTAGTAAAGTCTATAACTAATTATTTATATTTTCTAATAAATATAAGGTATTTTAATAAAGGTATTAATTTCTATATTTATTTAATAAATTTTTACTTAAGATACCCTTCTAGTATAAGGTATAATAGCTATTTTTTAGCTTTAATCTTTCTAATATCTAGGTTAGATTACTAGCTAATAATATTAGCCTTATTATTCTTTATTCCTTTAATATAAATAATAATATAATTAAATTCTAAGAGATATTTAATATATTATAGTTATTATTTACTAAGTTCTTAGGTTTCTGCGAAGTAAATAATATTCTTATAATTTATATATACCTTAATTTAATAAATACTTCTAAGGAGATAATATTAGAATTTCTTAAAAGTATTAATAATTATAAGGAATTCTTTATTATAAATAAGGTAATTAAATTTTACTTTATATAATTTATAAAAATAAAATATTATTAAATATAAAAATCTTTTATTATCTTATTATTTAATCTAAGCTCTTAATATAAAATCTAAGGCATTTATTTTAAGTGTTATTAATTAAGATAGGTTAAATATCTTAAGTATTAGTTTACTTAGGATAAGTTCCTTAATTATATAAAAGGCTCCTTATACTTTATCCCTAAATATAAATATCTTATTTTTTTTTATAAAATTAATTAATAATATTATAATCTTTTTAAATTATTTAAAGAATTTATAATAATAATTAATAAAACTAAAGAAGGCTTATATTTCTTTAATATTAATTAATTTCTTTTAGTCCTTAATTACTAAGACCTTCTTAGGGTTTATATATATCTTATTATAAGAAATAATATATCTAAGGAATTTTACTTCTAAGATATTAAACTTATTTTTCTTAGGTTTTATTAATAAGTTAATATCTTATAATATTTATAATATCTTATAAATATATTTTATAGATTTTTTTTCTATTTTAAAGAAAATTAAGATATTATCTAAGTAATATATAATAAATATATCTAAGTATTCTTATAATATATTATTAATTATTTATTAAAATATAATAAATATATTAATAAGTCTAAAAGGTATAATAAAGTACTTAAATAATTTATACTTAGTATAAAAAGTAGTTTTTTATTTATATCTTTCTTTAATCTAAATAAGATTATAGGCTCTTTTAAGGTTAAGTATTATAAAATATTTTATTTTAAAAAATTAATCCTTTAACTCGCTAATAAGAGGTAATAATATATAATCCTTAATTATAATAATATTAAGTATTTTAAAGTTAATATAAAAGTAAAGCTTTTTATTTTATTTTAAGATAAATATAATAAGGTATTTAATAAATAACTTATTTTTCTTAATATATTTTTTTTATAATATTTCTTTAATATATTTCTTTAATATTAATAATTATATTATATTAAGTAAATAAAGTTTATTAAAACTAGGTTACTTTTTATTAATAAATTTAATTTCTAAGTTATAATAGGTATATTTAGGTAAATCTATCTTAAGTTCTTTTATAAAGAGCTTTTTATAAATATAATATTATAATATAATATTTTTAAGTTATTTCTCTTTTAATATCTTTTTTATTTACTTAAGATTTTCTTTTAATTAATAGAATTATTATATAATATATATAATTATTTTTTATTATTATTATTTTTATTTATTATAATATTTATATTATATCTCTTTAGATAAAGAGGTATTTTATATTTATTTTTACTTAATTTCTCTAATATTCTTAGTAAAAGTTTAAGATCTTATATTATTTTCTAAGTTATTATTTAATATAGAGAGTACCTCTTTATTAAAAGAGAATACTTAGCTAGTCCTCTAATTAAAATATAAGTTAAATTAGCATAATTATTAATACCTAAGTACTAAGTTATAGCCTTTTATAGGTATAATATTAAATAAGATTCCTTAATTTTTTCTTTTAATAAAAACTTTAAGGTAATTAATCTCGCTATTAATAACCCTATTATTATAATTAAATTATTTCCCTTTAAGGTTAATTATTATATAAGGCTTTGCCTTATACCTCTATAATAGCTTAAGCTTATTTACTATCCTTAGGTTAAAAAGATTCTATTTAGCTCTATTATCTACTAAAATATATAGCTATTTTCCCTTAATTTAGATTAATATTTTAAAATATCTTAGGTTAATACCTCCTTTTATAGTATATAAGGCCCTTTATAGTATTATTAATTATTCTTTTACTAATAGCCCCTTTATAGGTAGGTTTCTTAGTTTTTTAATAATATATAATTAATATAATTATACTTATAGTTATTATTATTATATACTTTATAGTTATATATATTATCTTAGCGGTATAGCTAGTCTTAGTATTATTATTTTTATTCTTATTTTAGCTTTTTTTTATTATTTAATTAGGTTATTAGCTATTAGTTTTTAGGTTTTTTTTATTTTTCTTAGCTAACTTATTTCTATTAGTCCTTAACCTTATAAATTATTTATTTACGCTTCTAGATAGCTCTATATAGTTCTTCTTAGTACTTAATATATATAATACTAATAGCATTATATTAATAAAATACCTAATAGCTTTTTATCTTATATTATATATAAGGGTTATTATTAGGTTAAGCTAATAAAGTAATAAAGAAATAATTTTATTTTTATCTTTTTTTTAATATTTTTTATATTAATAATATTAATAAGATACCTATAAGATACTAAGGTATTCCTTATATATTAGGTATATCTATATATTATCTTATAGGTTAAATAATATTTCTTAATATCATAGGTTCTTAGCTAATTCCTTATAATAAGCTCTAATATAGATTTCTTATTTATATATAGTATTTATATATTTTTATGCTATCTAGATATACCTTTCTTATAAGCTATTTTAGTATTAATTACTATTTTTATTATATAGCTATAGATAGTTTTCTTCTATTTATAGTTTTTTATTACTTTTTTAGCGCTTTTATTATTAGGAGTATTTTTTATATAATTCTTTTTATAATTTCTTAGTATTATATTTAAACTTAGTTTAATTAATATTACTATTATTTATTTTAGTAATTTAATTATTATATAGTAATTTACCTTATTAATCTATTTTTTATTATTTATAGATCTTATTATATTACTAGGATACCTTAACTTAGTATTAGGGGCATAGGGTATAGTTATATTATATAGGATTATCTTATTTATAGTCCCTTTAGTAGATTATAATAGGTATTAAAACTTATTTCTTTTTTTTATATTTTATAATCTACTTCTTATAGGGGAAGCCTTTTATAATAGCTTTCTAGAAGTTAGCTTATTTATTTATTATTAGGGGTATTTATTATTTTTATTTTATTAATACTATTTCTTCCCTTTATTTAAGTTTCTTAGTTAGTATAATAATAACCTTTTTATTATTTATTATATTTAGCCTAGGGTTTTCTTATTTTATTAGTTCTAAGAATAGTTATTATTAGGTATCTTTACTTATCCTTAGTGGCTTAGTAGTATATCTTATTTAGCTATAGTTTACTCCCTTATTACTTAGTTCTTAGTCTAGTTTTAAGTATTTAGAATTATTCTTGTTTTCTCTTATTAATATATTATAATTACTTTATAATATAGCAATAAGTTTAGTTATTTAAATTATAGTTTAGGGTTTCTTATTTTCCTATTAGATTTATTATATTATATTTATATATTTTTTATCTTCTAGGAGAGATTATTATTAATTTAGCTAATAATATCTCTTTTTAATATCTTACTATTTCTTATAATAAATCTTCTTAATATAGTTTATTTTATAATAATATTAATATTTAAGGCTATAATAATCTTATTTATTTTTCTATATAGCTCTAAGTATTATAAGGCTACCTTTAATATTATAAAAAGTATTTTTATTTTTTTTTTTACTTTAATTAATATTAAACCAGGGGTTATTAGTTTTATTATTATTAAATTTAGGGTTTTATAGTTTTTTCTATAAGAATTATTAATTATTAATCTTAATTACCTTATTAATATAATTAATAAGGTTATTAAATTAATTTTCTTTATAAAGTTTTACTTAAATCTCTTTTTTAAGTCTATTAAAGAAAAATAATATTAGGGGTTTTTAGTCTTAATTAAGCTTTAAGGTAAATTAGAGATATTTTATTTTATATTCTAAGGCTAAGTAGGTTTATTTAAGTATTTTAATCTCTTTTTTAGTTTATATCTTTTTATTAATTATTTTAAATATTTATTAAAGCATAGCCTTAAAGGTCTTAAAGCTAGAGTAAAAATTAATAGTTCTAAGTAAAAATTTAATAAATAAGGTAATAAGGTATTTTTTTATAATAAGTTTAAATTAGGCTATAGTATGCTTAGTAAGTTGCCTTATAGCGTATTAGACTTTATTAGATATTAGGTTAAATTATATTAGATAGTAGGTTATAAAGGCATATAGCTATATAAGGAATATAAGTAGCTTATAGGTAGTCTTATTAAACTTTTCCAAGGGGTTTAATTTTAAGATTTCTTTTATATCTTTGCCCTTTATAATAGTAATTATTATATTATTAATTTCCTCGATATTATTTATATATTAGGTATTTTATACTTATTATATCTTACTTATTTTCTTAATAAGGTTATAGAGCCTATTTATTTTAGTGCTTATAGCGGTAATTTATGCGCGGAGTTATTTAATATTTTTATTATTATTATTATTATTTTTTATTTTTTTATTAATTAAGGTAGCCTAGATAGGTATAGGTAAGTTATTAATAGGTAAAACCTACTAGTAGTTATTTATAGGAATAGCCTAAGTAGCTATTATATTTAATAGTATTTAAGGTAATATAAGTATTTTATTAAATAAGAGTTATTAATATATAATAATTATATATATTTCTAAGGGATAAATTAGTTATATTAGGTTTATATTAATAAGTAAATTAGTTACGCTATGCTTAAATAATTAAGATTATTATATCTAGTAATATACTTAAAGGTATTAAGTATAACTAAGTTATATTAATAGTTAAGGTAGTTATTATATAAGAAAGTATAATAAGTATATCTTATATACTTTGTGTAATAAGGCGGATTATAATGGATTATAATTTATAAGGCCTGAGCCGTTATGATCTTATCTGCTAGATTAGAGGGGATTATAGCCTATAGGCTGTGATCTGTCTTGATCCTTTCTTGATTGGTGTGATAATGTGGGTCCTTGCTGGTTATATGGTCTAGAGGTTTCTTGGGCCGTGATAATTATAGTATATTAATAGCTAGGGTAATTCTTATATAAAAAAATATAATAAGTATGTTTTATATTTTTATATAGTGATTTTAGATTAATAATTTTAAGGATTAATCTAAGATAAGGTTAATATTTCTATTACTTAGTTTTAAAACTAATTAGAATAAAGTTTAGTTTCTTTTATCCTTGCTTACTTAGATTATTCTACTAGGCTTCTTTACTTAGCCTATATTATAGATATAATATAAGGTCCCTTTTTTATTACTTTTATCCTTAAGATTACTTTTAATAACTAAGCTATTACGTTACAACTGTGACTTCTTAGGTCACACAAAGCTAGGTAGGCAAAATCGTTGTATTGCACTGAAGCTTGCTAGAACTAAGATGATTGAAGCCGTGGCGAAAGACAAAGCATTCCTTTGTGTTACCCCGCCAAGAGGGTCAGGGCACGTGAACCCGTTGTTGCGCGGGCTTTGAACAAAGCCGTGTAACAATATACGACCGGTCGTACATGTATGAGGGGCCCTATCAGCACGTATTGCTATTCCGCATCGAAGTTACGTGGGAAGTATATAGGCACTGCCACTGAGTATGGGTATTGTCGCGGGATAAAGGAGAATTTGATCAAGGAGCGCAACTTGGAAATCCAAATTATGTTTAATTCTGGGCGAGACGACCACCGAATTGATGCATCGGTCACTATTCTCTATTCTCTTCCACTAGTACCCTATGCGTTTCCTTACTTCTTAAGAACGTCTAGCGGTGGCCTCTGGATAACAATGAAAGCCAGGACGTAATCGGGAGTGTCGAAGGTGAACGGCTTGCCCTTGGGGAAGAATAAAACGTCCCCAGGCTTGCCGGTGACCGTTTTGCCTTCCCCATCCGTTACAAGGACTTCGCCCTCGAGGATAATCTTCATTTCATCGGACTTGTAGATAAAATCTTTCAAAGGTTCTCCCTTGGTTTGTTTATAAAATCCGGCCGAGAAGGGGTTCTCGGGGTTGGTCTCATGGTTCGAGAGGACATCTCCCAGGTAAACGTTGTTGCCGAGCCGCAGGGGAATCTCGAACTTGGACTGAGCTTGGGGGTAATATTGAAAGGTCATTGTGGACGATGACTGATTGATCTCGGTTGATATTCGTGTGAATGTGGGCCGACGATAGGATATGATTTGGAAGGACACTGTGTGGTGGATAGAGGGCGATGCTTCGAATGTATGAAGTGATTAAGGACGGTCTTTTTTAAAGAGCGCGTTCTCGGTATTCATAGCCGTCGCCTGGGAAGTTTTTGGATGGACAACTCTCAGATGCCATATTTGGTAGGGTTAATGAGAGCCGTCGTCGGATGCCCCGTCCGACGCGGAGGATAATCCGAGCTGACCACCTGCAACTAGTGGTTTTAGGCGGTTGTAGTCAGAAGGGCGTGCGTAAGGGCCGGCTTGGCGCGGGGGCGAGAACCGATCCGCTAGAAGCACTTTAGGTTTTACAACACTACATTGACAAAAGTCTCTGTCAGTGTAGAGATAGGGCCATATCTCTCCAAGACGATGAGCGAGCTAAACCTTCGTCGCCCGAGGGGGGGACTTGGCACCCAGAACCAGCTGCTTGGCCTCTCGGACGGTACGCACTAGGGGTAAAATGCTTTGTAAAGTCAGCGCTAGAACGCCTCAGGTACACAAGTCCATTTACGCCATGAGCTACGCCATCAAGGGCACCTGAGGAGAGTTAGAGAGCCAGTCACGGGGCTCCAGCCACATCAGAGCTCAAACTCAGGGTAACTAGGTCTTTTCTGCTAGATCTAACCACTTTCTATAGGGTCATAATAATAATAACACGCCAAAGCTAGCAGTGTGCATAAGGGTGGTCGCTAACGTTACCTATCACTTACTAAGGAAAATAAATTTTTAGCTCAGGAACTTTTTTAACATGTAATATAACTAAACTATCAGCCCGTTATTTAATTACCGAGCTATCGATCTTACTCAAAGCGGCCGCCTTGGTGTTGGACTGGGCGATAGACAAAGTAGCTAAACTTGGCTGGTTTTGCAAACCCATTTAAATCCGAGCAAGCCATCCCAACAAACGCGCCGGTAAAGCTGCCATTAGCTCCTTGAGCCCCACACTCATCAGATAAAAGTGACGCATCAAAGATAGGCCCCAATTTCGTAAAAGTCTCTTCATTCTCGAGGGCGTAAAAGAACTGAAGCTCTCGGCCTCTGATTGTCAAGGCAAGCTTGATCTTCCCAGAGTCAGGGAGACTCACCGACTCGGACAAAGGGAATTTAAGAGAACCCTCTGGCCAAGACTTCTCAGCGCTCATAATCAGAAGTTGACGCAGCCCGTTTGAGTCAGCGGTGACTGTGAGATAGAAGAAGTTCCATCTGCTATAATAAGCAACGAGGCCAGCAAATTCTCTCTGGTTTGTAGGTGTGAAGTCAATGAGAGTTTCGGCATCATACGAGAAGTGCGTCTGACGACGAGCAACTAACGCCTGCTCAAACCAAGAGCCGATACCTTCACGACCGAATAATGTAAGACTCTCTCCCGTGGAGAAGATTCGGTCGGGTTCAGGGGTCCGAAGCCACTGGAAACATTCATCCAGGCCTTGCTGGAATGTATATCGTCGCTCCATCCAGTAGGCATTCTCGTTTCGAACACCGGGAACATTGACAAGAAGCGACGGGGTGGGGCCATTCTTGATGTAGAGCCAGTCATTCTCCCAGTAAGCTTCCTGTATCGATGTTTCGCGACCCAGCACGCTTCGACGGTCCTGTTTTGTTGGACGGGACATCAGGTGTATCAAATAGGAATTCCCTTCAGCTGTCTCGACGAGGTCACCATGTCCTGCGCGCTGCAAAGCAGCATCTGGTTGGTGCCTGGACGTTAAAATGTGTTTCTGAGGATGGACCTCATATGGGCCCCAAATGTTGCGAGATCGGGCAAGCGTGCAGGCATGATTGTACGCAGTGCCGCCCTCAGCCGTCAATAGATAGTACCAGTCGTTCCGCTTGAAGATATGAGGGCCCTCAGTGAATCCTAGCGTTGTCCCCTCAAAGATGATCTTCTGAGGTCCAATTAACCTGCCGGCGGCATGGTCGAACTCCTGTAGGATAATCCCACCAAAATGGGGCGGGAGGCAGGGATCGCGTACCTGGTTTATAAACCATTTTCGTCCGTCATCGTCGTGGAATATAGAGGGGTCAATGCCAGAAGAGTTGATAAAAACAGGATCAGACCATGGTCCTCTGATGCTCGGGGCGGTAACAACATAATTGTATAAGTCCCAGAAGGTACCATCCTTGCGCTTAACATCCGTATACACAAGCCAAAACTTTTCGCCGTCGTGTGTAAGGCAAGGAGCCCAGACTCCTCCACTGTCTGGGGTACCTCGCATATCGAGCTGGCTTTTTCGATTCAGAGGTCGGGTAATACACTCCCAATTCGCCAGATCTCGAGAATGGTGAATCTGCACGCCAGGGAACCATTCAAAAGTTGAAGTGGCAATGTAGTAGTCATCTCCGACCCTCACAACTGAAGGATCTGGATTAAAACCTGGGAGAATAGGGTTGCACAAAAGCGGCATTTTGGGTTGTTGGGAGTTTCCAGGAAGAACCTGCTAACCGATGTAAAGCCGAGGTGTGTAATAAAGATTCAAAAATAACCTGTGCAAGGGAAGGTGGCAGTAGGATCTTCTACAACCGAAGAGAAGTCTAGAATTGCGACCTTGGGTAATAAATAATCAAGACGCATCTTTGATCAAAGTGGCCGATGCAAGACGCTAGTAAAGTTTAGCCTAAAAGTAATAACTAAGAGAAGATGTAAAACTGAGCTAAAATAAAAAAGGAAGGCGGAAGCGCTGGTGTTCCTTGCGGAGGCCAGCTGAGGTGCCTCAAAATGCCTATTTAAGACCATCCAGGTATTCATGCTTGCGAACGTGGGTCGTTTTCACACAATGTCAAGGCGTAAGTCTCAAGACTTGCGGTATATCCGACCGGATGGGGGATTCGGGTCTTATCGCCACAGGGGAGCGTGGTCTCTACTTATGTGATCAGGCCAGCCCTGTTTTGCATGTCTTTTCCGGCTATGCTGACCCCCTAGATAGCACGCACAACCATAAGGGGTGCTCGGCGCAGCAGCGATGTAACTGAATCAAGTCTCTTCCGTATAACAACCTGCCGCGCATCCGTGGCCTTGACACACAGCCATCTAAAACTAGTATTTGCAGGAGATTAGATCGGATGATGTTCTAAATTGTCGTGTCGGATGGGGCTTCCGACCGCAGTCTTAGTTATACTACCTAATGTAGTATCCGAGAGTTGCCGTCTATAGGGAAGTCTCTGCCCCTAAAGGTGTTACATATCGATAAGCAATCTTAAGATCCTTAACCCGCACGTGATACCCCAGCATATGCCTTCTGTTCAACGGTAACCCCAGCCCGAACGAAGAGACGTATTTTCCATGATGCTTGTATTGCCCCGAGCGGGGCTTCCGAGTATAGTAAGCCTAAGCACCCATCAGCGACTAAATAGTAGGGTTATAAACCCGGGGATTGCAGGTTTCCAAGTCTTCACTTTCCAGCATTTCCCTTAACACAGATACTCCCATCATGTATTGGCGATCCGCTGTCGCTCTGACACTACCCCTCAACGCTTTCGCCTCCACATGCCTGGGCTCACATCTCGCCTGCAAAGTTACACCGTCCGAGAAGCCTCGTGTCTTTATCCTGAGCGATATTGCAAATGAGCCGGATGACGCGCAGTCAATGGTACGCCTCATGGTCTATGCGAACGAGCTGGATATCCGAGGTCTTGTGGCGACAACCAGCGTCTGGCTGAACGACACTGTGCGGCCGGACCATATCCATAACATCATTGATGCTTACCAGAAGTCGCTTCACAACCTCCGGGCACATGCCACTGGCTGGCCAGACCCAAATCATCTCCGCAGCTGTGTCTCATCAGGTCTGCCGGTTTACGGGATGGATGGCGTGGGCGAGGGCAAACAGAGTGAGGGTTCCCAAAACCTGATCGAAGCTGTCGACGCGTCTGAGAGACCCCTCTGGGTGCTTGTTTGGGGTGGCGCTTCTGTGCTTGCGCAAGCTCTGTGGCATGTCAATGCGACAAGACAGCCAGAAGAAATATGGGGGTTCGTGTCCAAGTTACGTGTTTATTCCATCTCCGACCAAGATAACACGGGAACTTGGATACGCCGAAACTGGCCGCAACTGTTCTATATCGCGAGCATCCATCACTTCAATCGATATGCAGTGGCAGCTTGGGGCGGAATCTCGGGCGACGCATACTACCATTTCCCCTCCACCGCGGACCAAAGTGTCATCTCCCCAGAATGGATCAGGGAGAACATACAAAGGGCCGGCGAGCTCGGGGCGAGTTATCCTGCCACAGAGTTCATTCTTGAAGGAGACACACCTTCTCTTCTCTACATGATCCCTAATGGCCTTTCAGACCCCGAACACCCTGAATGGGGCTCCTGGGGGGGTCGTTATGGCCCAGTGAACTACAACGAGGGTCACTTTGCCGACTCTGTTGATACCTTGCTAGACGAGAAAACTGGGAGAACAATCATGGGGTCTCAACTTACCGTCTGGAGATGGCGGAGCGCCTTCCAGAATGACTTTACTACTCGTATGCAATAGGGAGTCCATGATCGGTTTGCTGACGCGAAACACCCGCCCGTCGCTGCAATTGACGGAGATCTTAGCCGGAATGTGGTGAGAATGACGACCCAAGCTGGAAAAGCGATCACCTTGGACGCGAGCTCTTCCTGCGATCCTGATAATGGGAAACTGTCCTACAAGTGGTGGCAGTACTTGGAACCGTCGTCCAACAACAACAATCCAGGGCGAGATGTTGCCAAGATTCAACTCGAAGGCGCCGATTCATCCAAAGTTACTGTCACGATACCTTCCGAGAAAGTCATTCGACAAGAAGGTCGAAATACCCATCCAGAAGCGGACAAGCATCTCCATCTCATCATAGAAGTCTCCAACGGACAGATAGTTTCTTACAGGAGGATCATCTTAACCATCCCGGGGGGCAGTTCTATACATCGGGATGAAGATAGGGAAGTCCATGATGAACTTTAGCTAGTTGCATTCATATATAGTTTATATATCAACTGTATCCTCGCCCCCTCAAAGGCTGACCTGTTCCGATAATTTCTACGATGACACAATACAATACATTTTCTCCCACACATCTTGAGCATTAAGGCCTAATGACCTCAGAAAGCACCTACATCTACGTCTTAAAATCTCATCCTAGGCAGATATATTGACATCGAGTCATAATTTCATAGATGTAGAAAGAATGCTTGGTCTTAATCCTCGTGGAATTACCTAAGCCCTAGAGGCAACGCACAAGAAGTTAGCCCTCAGTTTGCCCATTCCCGGACAGCTTTATACTGATGACAAGAAATTATCCTATCCCTAAGCGATTCTAAAAGAATGACACCTGCCGATCGCAATAATTTCTACTTTGCTCAATCACTTAGATACAGATGTGAGATCAAGGTTGCTTCAGACACTGAGAGAGCCTTCCAATGAACCTCTATTCCTGCTTAGCCACAATGTATCGCAGCAGCAAGGCAGTACGGAGCTGCTTCTACACCAGACAACGCCGGACCGAGTCCAGCCTCACCCCCCGAGTGTTCTACTCCGATTTGAGAACACGCTGGGTCGCCGTCTCAGTTTTGTGGAACCTCCAGGGTTTGATCTTGCGCTCGAACAACTCGTCAAGCTCAGCCGCCGAGCGCCTATATCGCAGAGTCAGTAAGAGCCAGTGGAATTGGCGGAGTGGCCGTCCAATCGAATGAACTCACCCGCCAGTTTCGGGGATCAAGAGCCACATGATTATGACGCATGGCAAGCCCAATCCGGCATAGAACCATCCTGCCTTAAGGCCCCAATTCCATCGATTGGTATTAACCATGAAAGGGGTCAAGACGTTCATTGCAACACCTGCAACGCAAGTGGTGGCTGCTCCAAAGCCGGCGGTGTAGCCGCGAAGGCGTTGGGATGAGACTTCTCCGATGAATCCCCATCCGGTCGCGCTATTGCACACAACTCCCATGTCTGAGATGAATGTCAGTATCACCGTCAAATGATCGACTCAGGTCGAACTAAGGGTGGGCTTACTCCAGACGATGGCAAAAAGAACGAAAAGGTAGTTCGATGCCGCAACATGAGGTGTGACCCCCAGGGTTCCAACCCCCACGCAAGCAATCCAGGCAACCGTGGATCCAGTGCATGAGATCTTTCTCCTGCCTATATTATCTGCAACGAAGATGGCAACGAGGTTAGTGACAATGTTGATACCAATAATGATGCATTTGACCATAAAGGGGCTGGCCAACCCTGCTTGCTGGAAGAAGTATGAGGCAAAGGTAGAGAATAAAGTCAGCCCGAGGAACTGCTGGGTCAATAGAGTCCAGAGAGCGGTGAGAGTGCGCTTGCCGTCGGTTCCCTTGAAGATAGAATACCATTTCTCGTTCTTTGACTCGCGAGCAAATTCCATCTCGTGTTCAACGGCGAGGACAAGCAGACGGTATTGCTGCTCTAGATCGTAGTCGACAACGCCGCGATGCAACTCGCGCAGTGACTTCCTGGCGAGATCTTCCTTGCCGCGTGTGACACACCATGCAGGAGACTCCGGGATAAAGACATAGATGAGAAGCATAAGGCCGATTTGCGCCCACTGAGTATAGACAGGCGTGAGCCAGTCATCGGGGTGGCTTTTGCTGAGCACCTGCAATGTAACGGGTGCAAAGAGAGTCCCAAGAACGAAAAAGAAGTTGAAGGTCATCAAAAGATTGCCACGAATGCGATTAGGGGCAACTTCGGCGATGTAGGTCGGCACCGTAGACTGAAGGCATCCAACGCCAATGCCAGCTAGCAACTTGGCAACAAGCCATGCCGGCCAGCGACGCGCAAGGCATTCTGCCATTACACTCATGGCAAGGATCAACCAGTAGGTGTACATGGCTGCTTTACGTCCGTACTTGGCCGACAAGAACGGGAGGGTGGTCATGCCGATGATCTGCCCGACAGACATACATGCTGTCCAGGCGCTGAGAATCGACGAAGCCAGAGCTGGCGTACCATCGTCATTGGTCTCAGTTGCGAATTGGGCAATGAACCCCTTGTTTGCAATGATGTTGCCGTTTATGCTGGATCAGTCGTCAACCTCGTAGATACACCTGTCACAGGAGCAAGTCGCACGCACCTGATTTGGTAGCCGTCCATGGCAGCACTGAAGGCCACTGCACCACAAGTTGCCGCATTGACTCGAAAGGCCTTGATTGTTTCCCATGCTGTCAGGCCTTCGTATCCACTTATGCCCTGACCTCTGGCTGCGGCGTCACCGACGGCATCCTTGGAAGCCATGGCAGTTTCTAACATCTCGGTGTGGTGAACATGGTCTCTCTTGTTCTCGTCGGCACCACTGTTGGCATGTTGAATGGAGGCAGTAGACGGCGCCATGATGTCGTGCTCTTAATTGTAGGAAGCAAACCAGCCGAGAGTAGGTTGTGGAAATGGGGAGAATCGAGTGTGCTCACCTCACCTTTATTGATCCCATGCTCGAAGAGCTGTAAATCCATCCCACTAACCCCAGACTGCGGAGAGACTTCCCCGTGGGGATGTCCCGAGCTTTTGAGAGAGCCACTGTATTAGGAAGGAAGAAGCATGTGGCTCATGTGCGTTTCATTCAGCCACCCTCTCCCTCCCCTAACCGTGTCAGAGGTGAGATGGTCGAGCATGTGAGACTCGGGATGTCAGCCAAGCATGGTGATGTCGATGGTCCACTCCACGAAGGCGGTGGCTCCGATGTGATGCCGAACGCCCCGGTACCTTGGTCACTCGGCTCATAATGCACCGAGGTGCTCCGTAGATCAATCATGCGATCAGCAAGACCTGCAGATTGTGCAGCAAGCCACCTCACCCGTGGATGAAGCTGCCCTTTTTGAGATAGGATGTTCCAAACGCGGCATGAATAAACGCTATCCCCCCATCATGCGTGGTCCTTGGAAATCCTAGGAAAGTAACGAGGCAGACATCAGTCTCTCAAACGCTTCAGCACGAAGCGGCCGAGTCTGGTATCGTTTGCCGGAGGAAACATAAGACTCAATCGTATTGTTTGCTTCGGAGGTAGACTAGCCCATGCGACCACCTATCACCAAGCGTGAGTTCCTTGCACCGAGCGAAGGGTGTTGGCAAATTGGCAGCAAGGCCAGCATTGCCACCGCTACTAGGCAGCGTGTCCAAGACCCGAGGGCTTGAGCAAGGTCCTACTGGCAGCCTGCATCAGCTTTACGTGCACGGCGCTGACCCGACCACTGGCAAGTGTGGAACATGCTCGCTTGACATGCGCCGAGCTCAAAGGAGTGCCGATCTCTTTGCCCTCTACCGATGCAAGGGCCCGGAGATTCGTCAATATACAGGTTACTGAGCTAAAATTTCATGTTGCTTGACAAGTGACAGGCATGCCTGCGGCGCTTTCGCCACCAACGTGAAGGCTTAGCTGATGATCGTCCTACGTACAGTGCCAGACGGGCAGCCACATTAACACAGACCCAACCGTTCCGAGGTCTGCTGCGAATGTAGACTGGGCGCCAAGGTCGTCCCTACCAGCTAAACGTCCTGTCGCCACTCTGTGAGCAAAGCCTTGGGCGGCCATTGGCCTTCTGGGTGGTAATCGCACTCAAAGTTGTACCAGCCTGACCCAACAATGTCGGCCTCTCGCTCGACATCCTCAACCAAGCCCCCACGAGGCAACACGACCAAGGCCGTGCTATTGGGTGGCACATCAAGCTTAAGGTGGAACCTGGGTCCTCCTTCTCCTTGGCGGATCTCCCACTCGCATTTGATCCAGCCACACGGAGACTTGAACGCAACACTGCAGCTCCTGATATCCCCCCCCGGACGAGGTTGCACAACGAATCTGCGCCAGCCAGGCTCACTGGACAAAGGCGTCAGTCCGCCAATCACCTTGTGGACCCAGTCAGCCACGGCACCTAGGGCGTAGTGGTTGAAACTAGTCATCATGCCGGGATTGATGGAGCCATCAGGCAACATGCTGTCCCAGCGCTCCCACACGGTGGTGCCGCCCAGCTTGACGGCGTACAGCCAGGAAGGGCATGCCTCCTCGAGCAGCATGCGATAAGCCAGCTGTAGATGGCCAGTTGCGGACAGCGCGTGGAGGACCGCGGGCGTGCCTGCGAAGCCGGTGCTGACACGGAATTTTGCATAGCGCACCAGTCGAGCCAGACGAGCCGATGCCTTAGCTCGCTGTTCTGCTAGCCTCTGGGCCCGAGGTGCGTCGAGACATTCCGCCGTGCCGTGGAGGGAGAAATTGAGGGCTAGGGCGAGACTCGTTTGGGAATCTCCAACCACTAGCCCGGAGGGAGCCATGTATTTGTCTCGAAAAGCTCCTGATAGGCGTTTATGAGCGCTGCTGTAGCGCTCGGCCAGGTCAGCACGGCCGACGAGATGCGATATCCTGGCCATGATCCCCGTCACATGGACCAGGTACTCGTCCGCCACCAAGGTACCATCTGTCCTTGATAACCCTGGTTCCTGGGGAGGTGCGTTAGGGTCAAGCCAGTCACCCAACTGCCAAGCATTCTCATCCCAGAGCTCGTCTGGCCCCCGTGGGATCGACTTGTCGAGGTGGTCCTGCATCCCGCCGTAGCATCGGCGCAGAGTCTCAACGTCGCCAAAGTGCGTATACAAGACCCAAGGGAGCAGAATAACCACATCATCCCAGATAGCCTGCGCTACCGAGGGCCACTTCCACCCGGCCAGGCAGTTCGGCACGACAAAGGGAACGGTTCCGTGGGCGTCTGTCTGATCATGGGTGACGTCTCGCATCCAGTTGCTCAGCATGAGGTTGCAGTCGTAAAGAAAAGACGCGGTAGGGGCAAAGACTTGGATGTCCCCCGTCCAGCCCATCCGCTCATCGCGCTGAGGACAGTCGGTAGGAATAGAAAAGAAGTTGCTCCGCATGCTCCACACGACGTTTTCATGCAGCCGATTGAGCAGTTCATTGGAGGACTTGAAGTAGCCGGTGCGGTCCATATCTGTGTGCATGACCAGCGCCGAGAGAGATTCAGTTGTCAAGGGATCTCTTTCGTCCTGGGCACTCCAGCCGTCAAACTCTACGAAGCGGAATCCGTGGTAGGTAAATTGCGCAGACCAGTCATCCAGCTCGTCATCTCTACCGAATATGACGGTGTCTGTCGCTTTGGCCGAACGGAGCGGGCGCACGGCAATCTCTCCATGCTCGAGGGCTTCCGCATAACGCATCTGGAGGCGGTGACCCTGGGGTCGACTAAGGCGGTGGATTTGGACCTTTCCAGCCAGATTCTGCCCAAAGTCGACAACAGTTTTTCCTGACGCGCTTCGGAAAATCTTGGTTGGCTTGATGATCTGCGTGACCTTGACTCCAGGCGCCGAAGCCTCAATGAGCTTGCCAGCTGGTACCGCCATGACTTTAACTGAGTGCCAGCCCGACAAATCTGCGCGTGTGCCCGTGCTCTGGTTCCAATCCAATGTCTCGAGCTGCCGGTCGTAGGTTTCTCCAGGCCAGATACCGCTGGCCAAGATGGGCGAAAGTCGACTGGCCCAGGTGTTATCAGAACGTACACAGAGAAGAGGTGTCATGGTATCATGGCTGAATATCTCGAGCTGGGCCAGCACACCTATTTCGTTGCCGTATAGCGATTTGGCACATTGATCCCAGGCAATCCTCCCGGCGTACCAGCCTTCGGCAACCTCAATGGCTAGAACGTTGTCGCAGCCGGGGTTCAGTAAGGATGTAACATCATGGACTTGATACTGGATGCGGTGGCGATAGCTCGTATAGCCTGGGGCCATGTGCTCGTCTCCGACGCGCTTGCCGTTGAGATACGCCACGTAGACTCCAAGGGCTGTTATATACAGCCTTGCTCTAGTGAGAGAGATGGCATCCAGCTTGAAGGCCTTCCGCATCCGAATGGGCCGTAACATGCCGTCACCAATGGCTTTCGCAGGTGATGGTGTAGACGTAATGAATTTTGCAGAGAAGTCACTGGCGTGGAGAAGCGCAGCCTCGACCGGAAGCCATGATGACCACGGCGTTGAAGTGGCAGTTTTCTCCCGCGCATCGGCGGTGGCGCAGCCTTTCCCATGTGCTCGAACTCTCAGAGAAGCCCGTTCCCTAGAGTCTAGCGGGCTGTCAGGCCATGCCACCGATACCGATACTGCACTCGGTATTGTAAAGGTTTTTGTCTCGATCGATCGACTTGGCCGCTGGATTTCAATCTCGTACGACACTTGGGACCAGTTGACCGGGCCTGCGGTTCGGTTCGAATACCGCCATGAGAAACTGGGCTCGGCGGAAACCCCAAGCCCGGAGGAATGGGTGGCAAGACGGAAGTCCTGGATTTCAACCATTGTGTTGGCGTTTAGAGCGAGGGATCAGGCTTGTATGAAGCGATTAGACAGAGGACGGTCTCAACACTCAAGTTGTGTAGTCAAAGGTGATGAAACTAATGATGGAGAACTGAAGGACAGGTAGGAATGAATTACTTGTGGGGGATTCAACATCGTCGTTCCTACGGGACTCCCCATACCTAGCCTTTCGTGGCGTTGGGGCACCTGGCGTTTAAGATAACTGTATTGGGAAGTGTTGGTAGAAACCTTCATGATCAAGGTGCCGTCTTCCTCCCTCGACACTGGATCACTAGCCCCCGGAATTAATGATGTTACATAGGAATAAACTCCCTGTGCGTCTTGAGGGCTCAAGATGCCTGATACATGCCACTACACGCCATCCTGGCATAAAATCTACAGGGCTCTCTGTCTGCTTGGCATACCCTAAGCTCCGACCGAATCAAGTGACATGACCCATTGATCGTGCTGGCGTCAAGACGTGCATTGTCAAGGGTTGATAGTGGGTGGCTCGGGTTTAGTTCCCGAGGCATTAGGGGCTGGCGGCTCGGGTTTAGATCCCGAAATAATGGCTGTGGGAGGGATTACAAAGGATGAGCTCATGAATTGCCCATTCGGGTGCAACACTGTGCCTTTGCTAGTATTTTGGAGAATGTCGAGTCGATACGGGCCCGTGGCTAGAGATTCCACTACTGGAAACGAAACATTACCTGGCTTGCCGAGATGCTGTTTATGCTGCTCACTATGGAGTTGACACTGACATCATGTCTTGGCGGTGTATTTCTGAAGGGAAAGGTGAAGCGCTTCCCAGTAGTAAACGAAAGTATCGTCTGACTTGGCTTATCCCACCCGGATGGTTAACTGCAGCTGGGCGTGGCAAGCTTTGTGGTCCGAGGCCGAGGCAGCCTGCGAGGTCGAGGCTTCTCCCCCTGTTCTTTGACCTCAATTGCTCGGCCCTTTTCCATTGTCTGGTTTGTGAGGGCACGCGAACTCGCCTTGTCATCCCCCTATTTTCCAAGCCCAGCCAGGCATCATGGCAGCCCAGCAACGATTGCAGAGTTTTCCCGACAAGCCCAGAGTCTTCATTCTCTCGGATATTTCGAATGAGCCCGATGATGCCGAGTCACTCGTGAGGCTTCTTCTCTACTCTGACCAATTCGACATTGAAGGGCTTGTGGCAACGACATCGACGTGGTTAAGGCGCCATGTTCATCCCGAGGATATGCATACTATTGTTGACGGGTACGCTGCTGCTGTCGCAAACCTCAACAATCACGTGCATCCAGATTACCCGTACCCTTCTGCGGAATCCATCAGAGCTTTGATTAAATCAGGCCCTCCTGTATGTCGCGTTTTGCCCCTTTCATTTGGCAGAGACTCATCTGTACTGCGTCAGGTCTACGGGTTCGAAGGCGTCGGTCTCGATAAAGCTGTGACAGACGGTCACACACACCTCCTCGATCGAATCGAAACCGTCTCAAATGCACCGCTCTGGGTTCTTGTCTGGGGCGGCACGAGTGTTCTTGCGCAGGTGCTTCTACTCATTGAAGACAAGTATTCGGCCGAGGAAGCGGCTGCGCTCCGAGCCAATATTCGAGTCTACGCTATATCCGACCAAGACGACACCTCAATCTGGATTCGAGCCCGATTCCCCGATATATTCTACATCTCGTCCGTCCATGGGTGGAACCAGTATGGCATGGCGGCCTGGTCAGGCATATCCGGCGACAGATTCTATGGGTTTGACAAGGGTGGTCCCGACTTCTCCAAAATGACAAAGTCTTGGCTCAAAGACCACATCCAAATCGGTCCCCTCGGGTCTACGTACCCCGATTATCTGTTTATCCCCGAAGGTGACACGCCAACCTTCCTGTATCTCATCCAGAATGGCCTTGGCGTTCGAGAATGTCCCAGCTATGGCTCTTGGGGCGGTCGATATGTGTCTACAGCTCAAGACGGGAACCCGCTGAATGGAAAACACTATAGCGATGCGGCAGATGCCGTCATTGGCCTCGATGGACAGGAGCACCGCTCTAACCACGCGACAATCTGGAGGTGGCGTAATGCCTTTCAGAACGATTTTGCGGCTCGGATTCAGTGGAGTATCAGTCCAAACTTTAAGGATGCGAACCACCATCCTGTCATTCGCGTCAATGGATCAGAGGGTGTAAGACCCCTCGCAGTTGAGGCCGAGGCAGGGTCATCTGTGTATCTCGACGCCAGCGACTCATACGATCCCGATGGAGACGCGCTATCATTCCGGTGGTGGCAGTACCTGGAGCCTACGGCGGAGCAATGGGTGATACACTTCGAAGTGACGCCTTTGGTCATCGACAAGCTAGGTGCAGACGGGAAAAAGGTCAGAGTTACGCTCCCTGCTCCGGAGCTTTGCTGTGTCGACATGTCAAACAGCAAGCCCCTTGCTAAAGGGCAGCTGCTGCATGTGATCCTGGAAGTAACGGATACAGGGAATCCACCACTGACATCGTACAAGCGTATTATGATTCAGGCCACGAACAGCAGACTCAAGGGAACCTCGAGCGAGGAGAGATCCGAGGCAATGTCCAAGGCTATTGGAGAATACACTCAAAGATTGTATCCAGACTAAACCGTCTCCGATGGGACGCAACATAGCGCTCTCTGTTCAAGTGTTTATAAGAACCTTGCATAGCAGCTTTCGTACCTCTGATCACGACCAGAGCTAGTTAAACATACAATCATAGTCCCCGAAAACGACAGCACTTCACCGTCGCAGGCAATATTCTGACATGGAAGTCTTAAGGTAGAATTCGTAGCGTTTCACAACCCCTTGTTGTGATGGCCGTACTGAGACAGGATGAATGGTTCCAATTTCATGATGATTTGTAAATTAAGGCCCCTGGTCGCACTCACACACGCATCTCCCGAGCTGTAAAGTTTCACACAGGCATCTTGAAGCCGGAACCTGAAAGTCGTCGCTTGCTCATGGAGTCATGGCCGGCCATCAACGAGACTCGGCCCATGACACGGAGTACCGCGCCATAATTTCCGCTTTTCTGACCGGGAAGCTTCCCCGCACTTAGGATGGAACGATCTACCACTCAAACTGAATTTCACGCTTGGAAGCCACGGTCAAGGCCGAGACTGGGGAGAGATGACGCCGCGCTAGTCCCCCGCCTCTTAAACTCTAGCTGTGGCTAGAGCTTCCACATCTGGCTCGCAGTCCCCCGTCACCACGCTTCTCCTTTCTCTATTAAGGCATTCAGAAGGCGAACAGCCATCTGGGGGTCTGGGGTCCCCATGGGTCGTGGGGTGGGACCCGTCAAGGGGTTTGCCAAGGCCTCGAACACCAAATCTTTCAACGCCTCTTGGAATCGGACCATCGGGATCCAAGAGTATATAAGGCCAAGTGTCGTCTGCCTGAAAAGAATCTTTACAATCCTTCAATTCAGCATCAAGACTAACCCTGCCATCCCAAACATTTTTCTTTCAAAGATGCCATCTTCCGAGCCCAAGGCCGCCCCCGCCGAAGTCGATCATGTTGACAATACGGACCAGCATGCTGCACACCTCGTGAACCAGGAAGACCATCAGCTAGGCAAGATTCAGGCCATCAGGAAGTATCCCTGGTCTGTCGCATGGTGTGTCTATGGAGCCTGGTGCCTTGTCCTGGCGAGCTTCGAGAACATGGCCGGTGGCAATGTGATCGGAATTCCTCAGTTCCGCAAGGATTTCGGTCATTACTACGACAATGACTACGTCCTCGACGGGGAATGGCAGAGTGCCATCAACGGAGGACCAGTCGCAGCGTAAGTAGTAGTTATGCTCCAGCCATCGCCACGCGTACTGACCCCATGTAGTGTTGCCATCGGAACTCTTGCCGCTGCCTGGCTGGCGGACAAGATCGGCCGAAGATATGTCTTCTTCATTGGATTCATCATCAGCTATGCCGGTATCTCGATCGAAGTTACAGCAACATCCATTCAGCTTTTCTTCGTGGGCAAGGTCATTTGTGGAGTTGCAATTGGACTGTATAGCTCAGTTGCCGTCTCGTACGTGGGAGAGGTGTGTTGTAGCAGTGTTCCAGAGACCAGTGACTCAATAGCTGACAGGCTTATAGATCGCTCCGCTTGCGCTCCGCGGTGTTATGACCGCCGTGTGTGCCTTCGCTTTCACCTTTGGTCCTTTCATTGGTGCGCTCATCATGAACTACACATCCAACACCCACACCCGTTGGTCATACCGAGCACTGTTTGCCTCGCAATACGGTTTCGTCGGCATTGCTACCATCCTATGGCCCTTCATGCCGGAATCACCGTGGTGGCTCCTCTCCAAGGACAAAGATGCTGCGGCTGAAAAGGCCCTGCGGAAGCTCGGCCTCCAAGACCAGGTCCACAAACGCATCGCCAACATCAAAAACACGCTGGAGAAAGTCCGCGAGGAGACAGAGGGGGCGACTTATCTTGAGTGCTTCAAACTTAGCAACCTCCGCAGGACCATCATCTCTATTGCGCCTCTGTCCATTCAGGCTCTGTCGGGTGTTACCTTTATTGGTAGCTACTTCACATACTATTCGCAGTTGGCTGGCTACTCGACCGATATGTCGTTCCGCCTTCAGATTGCACAGCAAACCTTGAGCATGTTCGGCAACATGGTTTCGTGGTACCTCATCGATCGTGTGGGCCGCCGGGACCTCACATTCTGGGGGCTCGTTGTGCTCACCATTGTCCTCATGGTCACTGGTGGCCTTGCAACCCGCTCAGACATTGGGTCAATTAAGGGCGTCGTTGCTCTCGAGTTGTTCTATGTGTGGTGGTACAATCTCACCATCGGCGCCACAGCATATGCTCTCCTTGCCGAAACCGCAACCTCTCGCCTCAGGGTCAAGTCCGTTGCGATTGGCATCTCTCTGCAGAACTCGCTGTTCATGATGTGGGCATTTGTTCTGCCCTACATATTCAACCCCGACGAGGCTAACCTGGGTGCCAAAACGGCCTTCATTTTTGGAGGACTCTCCGTCTTCTGCATGGTCTACGTCTGGATGTACCAACCTGAAACCGCTGGACGTAGCTACGAAGAGTTGGACGAGATGTTTATGAAGGGCGTGCCTGCTCGAAAGTTCAAGTCGTACAAGACTGAAGTTGAGGTCAAGAGTGAGAAGGCACAGAAAGAGGAGGACACGGCACATGGTCGGATTTAGAGTATCACGCGATGACCTGGGCCACTATGATACTGCTCTTGTGCTCGCTCCGTGATGGTCTTGTTCAACCGCCTTGCTCGGTCGGGTGGTTGGTCGCCGACAGGGTAGGACAAGAAGAGGAGTCATCTTCACAACAGACTGGTTTTCTTCTCTTGTAGGACAGTCCGCAATAGCGGCTTTTAGGATATCAAATGTTCAATTTTCATGTGACGGTTCAGTTCAAAGGATCCGGGATGGTGGGTTAGAAGAGAGATGCTACCTCTGATATTGAGTAAACATAGCTCATTCCTTTCAACCTGTATCGATGACTGATGTAGCTGTTTGGCCATGAAAGTGTTAAAGATATTTTTGTTGTATATGCATGGAAGAGTGCTTAGTTTTTACGTCTACAAATGGACTATTTTGCAAGCATAATCTACCTAGCAATAAGAATATCGAGCATTGAAAAATGGGCTTTGTCCCTATCTCTACTTGGCCAAACATATTCAGCAAGGCGTTGACGCCTTTAATATCCAAATGATTATTTCGGTCGACCTAGCTAGACGCTTTCCTCTGTTGGCCTATTCTGCATTTTCCTCAACACCTTCGCCGCTTCTGAAGCGTACACACAGCGATCCCGAATCCTCTGGCCATAAAGATAAAATACAAGGGGACAAGGAAGACAGATGAGAGCAAGAAAGGCCGGAACTGAAGTCGCCCACTGGTTTCCGAGCTTATCATACATTTGGGAGGTAAAGAGAGGAAATGCTGCTCCAAACAATGACCGAATGACAGAATTAGCGGCCATGACAGAGGCAGTATAGACAACATCTGCGTTTCCGTTAGTGTGAGCGGCCTTTGATGGGATCGAGTGTTTAGCTCACAGGAATCGACAAGGTAGTTGATCAGAGAGGCAAACACCAAGACGAGCCCGGCACCGAAGAAGACTGACCCAACGATCGGTACAGCCCAGTGTATGCTTGGATACGTCGTCCAGGCAAACCAAAACATTCCAATCGGGATCGCGACAGCTCCAACTATAGCAGGCGGGAGTCGAGCCTCGGGCGGAGGGCCTACTCCCTTGGTTTCCGCAACGATGGAAGAGTAGCGTCTGTTGTCCAGCACAGCACCGGCAGTTGCCAGAGTAACACCAATGGCAATGCCAGCAAAGGACAGGCCCCCAACTCCTGGGCTCCAACCTCTTCCAGCCTGAAAGACAATGGGGAAAGCGGCAAAGCACAGATACAGGATGCCATAGATGATTGCCATATAGACAGAGGTTAGAAGAACAATGGGCTCCCTGAAAAGCATGATCCAAGGACGTGATAGCGCCGTCTTGAACTCGCCAACAATCGTCACTGGGGCCTTACCCAAATCCAGTCTCGAGATGTAAATTTTGCCAGTTCTCTTGGAGAGAACTTCTGCTCTTCGCCTCAAGAGAACAGGCGCATAGGTCTCGGGGACTGTCATGGTGATAACGATCCACAGGGTTCCGGTGAAGATTGCCATGAGGCCGTGGAGCCAACGCCAACCCTTGGCTTGGCCTAGGAAACCACCAACAATAGGACCTATAATGAGAAGTCAGGCATTCAAGTTTCGTGTTTGGCTGATGGTAATACTGTACCGATTGCCGGGCCCATGAAGGGCGCCATTGCAAACACACTGGTCGCGATGCCTCGCTCGGAGGCTTCAAACATATCTGCCATGACCCCGGCGGCATTTGTAAGACATGATGCGCCAAAAGAGCCGGCGAAGAAACGAAAAATAATAAGGCTTTCGATACTGGAAGCATCGGCAGCGACTGCGTTGAATATTGTCATAATCATGTATGTGGCAGTAAAGATGACCTGCCGGCCAAAAAGCTCGGAGAGGGGAGCCCAGAGTAAGGGTCCAATAGCGAAGCCGAGAACATATAGCGAGATGCCCAGGATAGCCACCTCTCGCGATACATCAAAGGCACTGCCTATGTCGGCGATGCCGGCGGAATATGCCGAACTAACGAAGGTGACAGCCAGGGCAGCTATAGCTTGCAGCACAGTTATCGTCACTTTCTTGAGCCTAGAAAACCCAAGGGGATTGCGAGGATCCCGAGGCAGGAAATCCACCACGAATGGGTCCGCTACTGTCCCCAGGCCGTCATAGACATGCTCTAATACAGAGCTGGTCAAACCGGCTTGGTCGAGGAGGGCCTGCCAATGGGAAACCGGCTCCCGCTGGAACTCTACAGTTGCCATGATCGTCTCGGACTGCGACGTGCCTGATGAAGCGCGGGGGGGTGTTTCGGGCGAAGATGCCATGTCGGAAAGAATAGTGATTCAGCAAGGGAAGGACTTTGAAGCTGGAGAGGTTCTGGAAGAAAACAATACAAGAACAATCTTAATGGGGGAGGTGTTAAGTTGACACCTCGCTGCTGGCTTGGTCGTATTTCTATGGCCCATATTTAAAATAGTTTGGCCGAGAATACGAACGGTCGAGAAATTCACCCTCATCGCGCTGGCAGCCTTCACATCTCAAAGCACGTCGAGTTTGTTATTTTCCCATTTACAATGGAATATCCGGACCATGCCCGGCTCTTTGGATTGCCAATACGGGTAATATGGGGGGAAAGGGGAGGCATACCAGCCCAGTACTGTCGGCATTTCAGCAACCAATCATAGGTCAAGATATAACTCCGAAGCCCCGACACTCCCGAAGCCTCGAGCCTTGAAAATCTGCACTGAACGTCCTCTCCTGTCGTTCTTACTCCCCGCCGCTGCCTTCTGTCCCCGTTTTCCCCAGCATACCGCGTCTCATCACCACAGCCCTAAACCCGAGCCAAAAAGCCGGCCCTCAGCCCGACATGAATACATCGGCGAAACTAAGCAAGTCATGCATTCCATGCCGCCACCGGAAAACCAAGTGTGACGCTCCTGTACGGGGTTTACCATGCAGTAGCTGCACCCGTAAGGAGTGTCCAGACCGTTGTGTCCTACCGATACGCAAACGCCGAGAAACGTGCGTCTCACCGTGGATTCAAAGGATATCGGCGCGCTTGCTGACATGCACCAAAGGAATCCTGCATCTAAGCCTGACAGCGGGCACCGGATGGGGCAATCAGCACCAAGGATCAGACAAGCTCTACCGAGAGTCAAGGAGGTAGGTCTCTGCCGCCAGGTCTTTGATGACCCGCCAGTTTGGGAACTTGACTGCGAATACTAGCAAGCCCGTCCTGGTTGATGTAGCCCTTCATTCGCTAATGCTTGTGCCTGTCCCTAGGGCGTTGAGAAATCTATCATCAACGCTGATCGAGACTCTTCGCGCCCGCCCGACTCAACCGATACCCTGACAGTTGACCAGCCAGACCGATGTGCAGATCCAACGACTTTCCAGTCCAGCATCCACTACCTCGACATTCTCTCCCAGGTGGAGGGAAACAGCAATATCCCAGGCACCCAGTCAGACAGTAGCCCAAGCGCTGCAAGCGATCTAAACCATCAATGCATCTACCCGGCCCTTCCACCTCGACAGCTCGACCCTGTTGATCATGCCTTCCTCGTTGGCAAAGGGGTATTCGATCTTCCTCCGAAACGTTGCGTGCAGGTTCCCTCTGCAAACCCCAATCTCGACAGGTTTCGCTAACAAAGTCACGTCCCAGTGAGGCCATCGCGTGCGGTTACTTCGAGTTTGTTTACCCTTTCGCTCCCGTGCTGGACCGAGTCGAATTCCTTCAGAGTTGGAGGCATGGCCATTACTCGCTCTTCTTGATGCATGCTGTGCTGGCCAGTGGTGTACTTTACGTGTCGCCGAGTGTCGTTGCGGAATGCGGCTTCGAGAGCCGGATGGAAGCGCAGGCGAGTTTCAGTTACAAGGCGACGCTGCTGAACGATTTCCAATTTGAGAGCAACACCATGCAGATGCTGCAAGGCTCCATTATACTCGGGACGGTAGCTTCAGCTCAGTCCTTTGATAAGGACTTTCATTACTGGTTTTACAACGCCCTTCGTCTCATTACCAGGACAGACCACCATAGGAGGCAAGTTCTGTGGTGGTAATGTCAACCTGTTCATCGGCAACTGACGGTCTATCCAGTATTCGGAGCGAGGCGCCGGGGGAGAAGTCTGCGAGTATCTCCAAGCTTTATAGGAGAATGTGGTGGAGCCTTTACGTGAACACGGCCCCTCTCCTGCTCTCTATCAGCTGATGCTAACTGCTGTCAATTTCAAGTGCCGTGATGTCCTCTATTCCTTCATGGGGTTCCAAAGAATCGGTCTCCTCAGTCGCGTGGACTGTACCATTGCCCCATTGAGCGAACAAGACTGGGAAGTCGAACACATTCCAGAAGATTTAAAGTCGCTTCTGAAGCCAACTACAAGGCAGCAGAGGTCGACCTTCGTGTCCTACTGCAGTCTCGCTCTGACCGGTGCGTGTCCCAGACAACAATCCCGGAAGTAAGCTGACTATTGCCCGCAGTGTCCCAGTCACTCGGTATCGTCGCACACCGACGCGAGAAAGATGCCAAAGCTGTGATTGAGCCTCTAGAGACTTGGCGGTCATCCGTGCGCGAGGCATTGCAGATTGAGGATACGTCGCTGTTCAACATGGGCTACTCGTTCTTGATAGGCTGCAGCTACCGCTTTGAATGCATTCTCCTCCGCGTCTTGCGTCCGAGGTGGAAGTCTCGGGACCCGGCCGAGGGCCAGTGGGTTACAAGCAGGCTTCGCTCTGCCATGTTTGAGCTGGACACCACCATAGGACGAATACTCGCCAGCAATGGCATTCCCAAACTGCCCATGTCCTTGTACGTCTCCGGTATGCATTCAGGGTTGATGCTGTACTGACACGTCTCCGCCTTCAGCACCCTTTGCATCCCCATTTTACTTGCTCTCCATATAGAGATAGCTCTCGACGAAGCTGAACCAGATGTGACCCGGTCCGTGTCGCGTATATCCATCAGCCAGTCCATGCTACTCCTCAAACAAATGGCAGACATCCCTATTATGCATGGGATTTTTGCAAGCTTTGAACGGTTTCTTGCGCGGCACCGCCTAACAGGCCACGAAGTCGGTACGGTCGAGACGACAACACAAGCAGATAACCCAGAAGTCAATGCCAGCCAAGAGTTGCCTAACGTGACATGGGGTGTAGGATCCTTTGCAGCAGGGTGGCAGGACCTTCCCGATTTCAATTTCCCCTTTGGTGACTTTACTGGCTTTGAATTTCTGGACAACTAGCGTCGCCAATCTCTCTTTTACCCAATTGAATTGAATCTCCCTAAAGTTATCACGCCCGCCTGACTTTCCCTGACGATGTGGTTTGAACAACCAGATGTATACAGAGCCTCCAACCTCTTGATACTAGCAATAGGGGCAAAAGATAGCACATAGTAAACTCATTACTGGTAGTGAAACTAGCCACGTTAACTAGCCTACAGGGTTACTTTACACAAGGAAGGGGGAAGACAGCCGGGCGATCCGCCTCAATAGTCTTTTATGTTTCTTAATGGCAGTAGGTTAATAGATGTAGGTTGTCTACATTTCCCAATGTAATATTTGAGGGCCCTTTGATCCCAACAGAACCCTGCGTCAGGTGGCGACACGCAGTACGATGCGTCCTGCGACCTGGCCGGCATGCAATTTCTCGAGCCAAGAGTTTAGATCTTCGAGTTTACCCTCAGTCAAGACCGGCTATAGACTCGTCAATACGCGCATTCTCCTTGTAGGCTTCTTTTCAGGTATCTATGCATTGTACTTACGCGAACCAGACCCCGCGCGGTCAGGTCGAAGGCCTCTTCCACGGCTTTCCTGTCTCCAAGGAGGCTACCGACAACTCTGAGCTGCAACGCCGTGAGCAAGGCGGGCGCTGCACCGGCCACAAAGGACTCATCGGTAGGTATCCCGACCGCCACGATCGTGCCCCTTGGTCGCAGGAAAGTAGGTGCCGCAGCAAAGGCGTCCTTAGAAGCGGCAACCACAAGCGCACCGTGAGCACCATTGCCTGTCAGCTTGTGGATTTCGGCAGCTATGTGCGCTGTTGTCTTGAAGTCGATGAATACCTCAGCGCCGAGCTTACTGACTAGCTGGCGTTTGTTCTCTCCGGTGTCGATTCCGATCACTCTCATCCCCATAGCCCTGGCGTATTGGACTGCCAGGTGTCCTAAACCTCCGCCAGCTCCAGGAATCACAATCCACTGGCCCGGCTTCACTCCAGACCTAGAACCGGTGTGTTAGAATCTGATAGAACAGGCGAGTCGCCTGAAAGGAACCTGACTGACTTCTTGAGACCCTCGTATGCTGTAACTCCGCCACAGAGGATTGGTGCGGCCTCTTGGTCCGTAACCCCGTCGGGAATCTTTGAGGCATACCGGCCATCCGTGACACAGTACTCCTGGAAGGTCCCTGGAACCGAGAAGCCGCTATTGGTTTGAGAACGGCAGTGTAACTCGTCGCCTTCCTCACAGAAACTGCACTCGCCGCAAACGCTGGCGACATACTTTATGCCGGCTCGGTCTCCAACACTCCAACGCCTGCGCATTTCCTCGCCGACATCCACAACAACGCCTACCCCTTCGTGCCCGGCAATACCTCCTGTCTCGGGGCTCATGGCATGGCCGACAGCCTTCCAAGCATCGCGCAGGAGAGACTTGTCCGTTCCGCAAACCCCAGTCCAGGTAATTTTGACAAGAATTTGATCTGGCCCCGGCTGGGGAGTGTCGATGAGTTTAATCTCGACCAGTCCGGCAGCACCGTCTTCTATCTTGACTGCGGCGCGTTGTTGCTTTGGTATCTGTTGAGCAGACATCTTGAGGTGTCAAAGAGCTGCAGACGGGGTGGTTCAATTCTTTATGGGTATTTGATTGATTGGGTGGTGTGTTCTTTAATCCTGAATTTGACTTTGTCAAGCCAGTGAAGGGATCTGATTTATAGATGAGCTCTGAAGACACCTCTTACCATCGAATCTGACCACGAAACCCTTCCATCGACCATCGGAAATTTTGGAGATCTTGCCCGGGATTGTGCGATGCCGATGGGCATGGTAATACTAACCGAGTTTCTCAATGGCCATCTTCCCCGCAATTTGGCTCGCCTCGAGTCTCTTTTTCCCGTGCCAAGTCGCGAAGACAACTAAGACCAAGGGAAAGGGTGTAACAGACGTCTTCAGCCAGAGCCGAGATCGCCGACGTTTTTGTCGTCGGGATTATACAAGCCCCGGATTTTCAACATGTCGGTGTCTATTTCCGAAACAGAAACCCCGTTTCGCCGCCTAACACGCTGTAAGTCCTATATCCGTCAAGAAGCCCTTTCCGCCCCCGGCTCTCGGAGATTTGATTGAAACCGTGTCCGAGAACGGCATCACAAAGGAGGCCGGCGCCGGCGCGACGCCTTCCCCGAATGTAGCTTTCGATTGATTATCCATATTGAACCGTTGAACGACTGTAGCCCTTCGCATCCAAGTCTCGAGGGCATAAATACCAGCCAACACTGTCGAGCATTCAAAAAGTCTATATATACAGACTCTGAAACCACGAATCCTTACTCAGAGCCACGCTCTAACGTGCACTTTACCTCAGTACTCAATATGACCGCCTCTAATGTCGACGTGAAGCTAGGTTTCACCGAGTTTTTCAACGTTGTTAATGGAAAGCTTGAGAGTACCGTAGACACTCGACACGGTCTCAACCCTTCTACGCTCGAAGAAAACCCCCCCGTGCCGGTTTCTACCCAGGACGATGTCAACAGAGCGGTCATTGCCGCCAAGGTCGCTGCCGAGATCTGGTCTGCTGTCCCATATAAGGAGCGACAGCAAGCCGTAGCTCGTTTCGCAGATGGCCTCGAGGCAGTGAAAGACGACTTTGCCATTCTGTTGACCAGAGAACAGGGAAAACCTGTGGGTATACCAGGAATCCTGAGTTGGGCACTGTCATTGCTAACATATCAAAGCTGGAATTGGCAACTTTCGAAGTCGCGGGCTCTATCCAGTTCCTCAGGGTATATGCCGAACTTCCTGAGCTAGACGAGGTCATCGAGGATAAACCCGGTCGCCGCGTCATTGCTCGATATACACCACTGGGTATGCGAAATGAGAAGGTTTCGTGCTTGCTCCCTTCGTGCTAATGGGTAGAAAGGCGTTGCTGTTGGTATCGTGCCTTGGAACTGTAAGTAGATTTGCACCAGTGCGAACTACCTCAACATGTCAGAACTCGAAGCTAACTATGGCCAGTCCCGGTTAGCTTAGGTAACACTACTTCTCAACCTTGGTCAAGTTTCATTTACTCATGAAGCAGCCATCTCAAAGCTGGGTCCGGCAATCATTGCGGGAAATGCCTTTATTCTCAAGCCCTCGTATGTTTGCCTGCTTTCACGTTGAAACAGCAAAGGCTAACTGTCGACGCAGCCCTTTCACGCCATACTGCAACCTCAAGCTTGCAGAACTGGGTCTTAAATATTTCCCTCCAGGTGTCCTCCAGGCGCTAAGCGGAAATGATAAACTAGGCCCCTTGTTGACAGAGCATCCTGGCGTGGATAAGGTGAGCTTTACGGGGTCTACAGCGACCGGAAAACGAGTCATGCAAAGCTGTGCTGCGACCCTGAAACGAGTGACGCTCGAGCTGTAAGTCAAGTCACGAGTACTTGCGTTCCGCAAAGGAGTGAAGCACTGACTTTCAAAGTGGAGGGAACGACCCCGCTATTGTTTACGGAGACGTAGATGTCAAGGCAGTTGCACCGAAGGTTGGTTGCTGAAATAAAAAGAAGATTTGGGAGAAATTCAAATGTCTGACGTTGCCAGCTTGCCCTCTCAGCTTTGTTGAATTCGGGCCAGGTGAGTTTCTGAACATCATGGCTGTCCATATGTGTAAAATGACATTGAAAGGTATGCATTGCGATCAAAAGAATCTACGTCCACGAATCGATCTATGACGAACTCTTGATGGAATTAATTGCAGAGGTTGCCAAGCTGCGTGTTGCCGATGGCTTAGAGAGCGGTGCCAAGTTGGGCCCTGTTCAGAACCAACTCCAATTTGACAGTGTCAAGGATCTGCTTGCAGACATTGAGTCTCAGAAGCTCACGCTTGCTACTGGCTCAACTCGCCCATCGACGGTCGGTAAGGGATACTTTATCACGCCCACAGTTGTGGATAACCCTCCCGATGATTCTAGAGTCGTTGTCGAAGAGCCTTTCGGTACGTTGCGTTTCTTGTCCCTATAGGAACACGGCTCACTGATGTGATATATTCAGGTCCTGTCTTTCCAGTTCTTAAGTGGAAGGACGAGGAAGAAGTCTTGCGGCGAGCCAACGATACCCCTATGGGCCTTGGGGCTTCAGTTTGGACCTCTAACATTGAAAAGGGCGAGAGACTATCCAAAAGACTGAAGGCTGGTACGGTTTGGATTAACACCCACCTTGAGCTGCAAGCAAACACACCTTTTGGGGGCCATAAGCAAAGTGGAATCGGGGTGGAACATGGGGTTGAGGGTATTAAATCCTACTGTAACATCCAGGCTGTGTATATAACTGCCCCGTAATCCCCTAACGTAGATGACAGGCAATACAAAGCTATAGAGATTTTCTCTACTCTTGCTTCCAGATGTGGCCTTGATCCTAGTCTATGTGGCCCTAACTTCCCGACCACTCTCCACGTTTCTGGGAATTGACTCTTCAAGAGTACTCCAGCCCGGACGTCCTGACTCGCGAAGCTGTTGCTCGGCCTCGCCACGCAGGTAAATCTCGCAGCTGCCCTCTCCTCCGCTAAAGTCGTCTGACAACTGCCCATTCGGATCAACTTTGTGCAAGATATGCAGTATACGGTCCCAGTTGAATCGTTCCGCGTAGCCAAAGATTCGTCGTCCTCGGACATGTGGGAGGATAGCCGCGGCCACATGCAGTCGGCTGGCATCCTCGGTAGCGATGGGCCACTCTGGTATTAAAACTCTTAGCCATTGTGGATGAAGAGTACATTGCTTTTTGGGGTCATGTGCAGAGTGGGATTTAAATAGCGGGAGCTTGTATTGAGAGATACTGGGAGATATTACAGAGGGGCCGTCTTTTCTACCTTGAGCCAGCTAGACGAGTCATGTTCATACACTCTACCCCTTTAAGCCAACATTGATCATAGCAGTGGCCAAGCTCTCTACGGAATGACTCTGCAGATATTCTTTCACAGATCTTTGCTTAAGGCCTGGATAAGAAGACAACCCGTCTGACCCCACTTGAAACTGGCCGGTCGTGAGATAGTGCTGATAGAATCTGTAGATAAGACCCGAAATGATCAGCTCATACAATTCGAAGTAGTTAGATATAAGTCTGACTAACAAAGGCATCCACGATTGGCCATCCTCAGGATGTGCAGTTGATATCTCTTCCATTCGTGCTTTGAGGTCCGTTAAAGTCCCGAGGTTATGGAGCTTTGGCATTTGACCATGCACCTGTTCGAAGACTGCAGCGATTTGTTTAATAGACTTCTTGTCTCCGACAACTGGCAAATGTCAGTTCCAACCGTTAGAATCAACGTTTGCTACACGTGTATCTACTCACATTTTTGAAACCCGGTAGCTGAGGTGTCGACAACGAGCTCGGTAACAAATTCTGCTGCATTCTCATAGCTCGTAAGCTCCCACGGCTCATCACCCGTGCCCCAAAAGGACAGCGACAAGTCCTTCTGGTTCCATACCCCAAACCAGGAGAACCAAAAGGTATCGATGAACGCGCCGATCAGAGCATGTACGCCTTTGATCTTCTTGCCCTGAAGATACTCATGTATCTTCTTCATAGGGTCCTTGGAAGGAAGTTGACCATAGTCCAGTTTGGTGTAGTCTGCCGTGTAGTCGCTTGCGAAAAAGCGACGAGCACCTGCCTCCTCTGCTGCATCTATCAAAAGCTTCTGACTCTCCACCATCAGGGTATCATCGCCATTATAGGTGCAAACGACAGTATCGGCTCCAGTTACTAGCTGGCGAATGGCAGCAGTATCCTGAGCGTCACCTTCGATGAGTTCCAACGCAGGCGAAGACCGGATGTAAGATGGAACCTTGGCCTTATCTCTGACAAGTCCTCTCACTCGAAGGTCGGGCTTCTTGAGTATTTCGCGGAGGAGAACTCGGCCAAACCTCCCGGATGCTCCAGCAACTGCGATAATTCTCGACATGATGACAAGAGTCGTGGGAGTTTTTCCAATTGGCTTGCAAAGAAGTTGATCGAAAGGGGGAGAAAATGAAAGCAAGGGAAGAGGCAGTGGTAATCTAAGAGTCAAGAGAACTGGAAGAGTTGAGGAACCTTGCTGCAAATATATTATTCTACATTAAGACCGTTAATACATGTCTACGCTATCTGGCGGCATTTCGGAAATACATATCCACAGCATCTGACGGGATTACGGGAATACATATCTACATTAATATCTGGCGGGGTTTGGGGAATAACCATGTGCTTTGTGGATTGATGCAGAAGCACGGCCCCGTTAAATGAACGGCTCGCACCTCGGGCTTTCCGAAAGAGCGAATGGGTTGAACACGGCCTGAAGCACGGGAATAGTATCGCCAAGAAACTTGACTTTTCATCGGCCGATAATTTAGTAGTCTTGTGAGTATCCGTAGATTGAGAGGCACAGTAGATGGCGTGATGAACCGGACTTTTGAAAAAGTCCACCATGGCGTCTGCGACGATGAGTCGGAATACCGAAGAAGCCCGCGATGAAGCTTTGTGCCACATCGGATGAGGAACCCGAAGTAGTCTGCGCGCGTCGCCAAGGCTGTGAATCAAGCATCTACAGTACATCAGTATCAAATCGGTATTTCGAAGCAAGCTATGGGCAATATAGAGTCAGCCAAATGTGGCATCGCAATATTTGAACAGCAGACAGACATTCCATCATAACAATATCCAGTTCTTAACATAATACTAGCTTTTATAATTTCTTTTAACTTCCCAAGCCCCAGGATATCTATTATTATAATACTCAGCGCTACTAGTACCTAGGGTAGCTTTATCCTTAAGTAATTTTAAAAAAGCCTATCTTAGAAGGTTTAAATTATAACTTATAATTTAAAAAAAAAATAATTAAAAAACTATTAATTTAGAGAATTATAATATATTATTTTAAAAAATCTTTTATAAATATATTAAATTTTTTTAAAATAAATATTATAAAAAGATTTTAAATTATATATTTTTTATTTAATTAATTATTTTTAAATTATTTAAAAATATTATAAATATTTATTAAAAATAAAAATAAAGTTTTAATTTTAATTATATAAAATAATTTTAAAATAAATATTTAATATTTAATAAATTATATATAATTATAAAATTAATTATTATATATTATATTATTAATAATATAATATTTTATTTTAATATATTTTTATTTAAAAATTATTTT